>JASFAX010002005.1:0-47827 GCA_030737875.1 Allium sativum | reverse complement strand
AACCCAACTGTAGAATGAGAGGCCTTGCAAATGAGCTAATGTGAACACATGCAAAGAAAATAGGTTACGGGCTTCAACTCCAATTGCCTTGAGAATGAATAAGAACTCTGAGTGATCATTATGGAAAAGCATTGAATCTTGACATTAAAATATGCAGCAGAAGGTGATTGAACAACAACATTTCTTTAGGTCTTCAAGCTTTAATCCAGCTCTAAAAATCAACATTCTTCTTGCACCGATTCTTCAAACTTTTCAACAATTAAGTTCGTTCATCCATTCATCATAAATAATCTGGAACCACAACTATAAATACACAGTATTAGTTATTTTAAAGAGAAAACAAGATAAATATGCAGATAAAATATACACATTTACGTGTATATCAAATACCCCCACACTTATCTTTTTATTTGTCCTCGAATAAAACAACAAAAAAACTAAGATAAATTCGTTTTCATAGGGAGCACGATTGCATTGAGCGTATGCAACAAGCCGTTAAACCTCTGGGTGTCCCCAGTAGGATGAGTATTATCTCGTGAGCGTTTTCAACGGATACTACCCACAAAATCCAAATGTTAAATGCAAAAAAATATTTTTACAAAATGCAAGATTCGAAAATATTTACAAGACGAAAGAAAGTTTTTTAAGGAATATTTACAAATGGATAATTTACTTTCAAATATTACACGAATGAGTTAACACGAATTTGGGTCGTCACTATGAAATTTGAGTCAGTTACTAATCAAAATTTCAAACAAAAGTCATGTTATCGTCACAAACTCCTCCGTCTTAGCCAGTTGTTTTGGTAGAAACATAGTGCAAATATGAAATGAATTCTATAATCGATATCAACAATCGTAAAACGGCATCTCAACTGCCTTTTTGTTAACAAGTTAGGTCGAATAAGTGAAGAGTGTGCTTGGATTTCAAGTGCTTACTCTCTCTTTATTACAAAATATTTACATTATTACTATTTACAAACACCTAACCGAAAAGAACAAGGTATACCAACCATGAGAATTTGGGATAAAGCTTGGCGGATTGTGCAGACCGACGCTGACTTTGTCAACAAGATGTCGGTAATCCTTTTGTGTCTAACTCATAAAATGAGACCAACATATACCGACGCAGACTTTTCCAACAAGGTGTCGGAAAGAGCTTGGCGGGTTTGCACACCAACGCCAGATGTACCAGCAATGTTGGATACCCTTGGATTATTATATATATATATGCTTTTTTTTTTCTTTTTTCTTCTTTTTTTTTACATAAGAGAGAGAGAGAAAGAGAGAGTTAAGCGAGAATATCTTAGCACAACTTCACTTAAACGATCTTAAATGTTATCGCAAGTAGTCTAATTCAACCATTCATTTAATTGGATTACAATTCAGAAAACATTTCATATTCATCACCCACGTATCTCCCAATATACCAGTTACACCAAATTTTCTCATAATTCAAACTTTCATTTCGTTATCCGCTACGAGAAGTAAATTTCCAAACATTTAAATCAAACGACCAAAATTATATGGTAACTTCATCATGTCTTATTTAAAAGTAAACAGAAGGGCGAAACTTTTACCTTTTTTTTAGAAAAAGGAAAAAAAATGCAAAAAGAGAAAGGGGGAAAATGCTAACTTAAACTATGCAAAACATAATGAAAATGAGACTCCCCCCACACTTGATCGACTGTGTCCGCACAGTCTATGCATGACACAATGAGTGAACGGAAGAGAAATATTTACATATGTACAAAAGAGGGTTAGTGCGACTTACCAAATGTGCGTGCAGAAAATATGCAGTCATTGAATAAATGAAATGGTCCACAATGGACCTCATTAGGATTATGAGACACAGCTGAAGCACAAAAAACCAAATCATAGAGGATTTTATATTACATTTCAAATTTGGAAAAACAATTTTTTTTTTTTTCAAAAGTTTGAGTGGTTAATTTTAAAATTTTGAGCTTACAATTGATTCGAAAATAGAATTGAATTTTTATAGCAACTAAAGAGAGGTTAGTGAGCCTGGGTTCAGAAAAAGTTTCAAAAACAAATTTTTATTTGTTCAGATGATGTATAAATTGAGAGACGTGTGCATCGTTCTTACCCCCACACTTGTTTTGAGAAATATTGTTCGGTTTTGCTTTGATATTTGAAATTTTATTAACTAAAGGTTCATTCGTAAACCTAAAGTCAAAACTAAACAAATGAATTTTCAGTAAATTTCGAACTCGTGCTTTCTAAAAAATAGTGTTATTCCATAAAGAGTTCATATACTGTAAAAATTTATCATTGAAAAACAAGTGATCACAGTGAGGTTCAGTTGAAACGATCAAGTTGTAAGGAGTTTCAATAGTTTCAGAAAAATCGTTATTGTGCTTAAGATCACATTCAGCAGTTTTGTTGTTTTCAACCTCAAGAGTTTCAAAGTTTTCAAATATTTCAATTTCAGTTTCAGACCCAACAACATTATCGTCAATCAGTTTAGGAAGTTTTGGCTTATCAAAGTCGCCCTCACCTAAATAGTTGTTAACAACTTCATCATTTCTGTCAGGTTGACAATTTAAAGTTGCTAAATTTTCAGAATTTGAGAGAGGAAGATCAAATTGAAGATTTACGTCTTTGTTTTCAAGAGAATTTAAATACAAATCAATCACAGACCTTTCAACAACTTCATTGAGATTTTCATCGATTTCAAAAGTTGTCATTTGAAAATCATTAATTGTGGGCGAAGGTGGATTATCGTTCGAATCGTCACGAGTTTAAATTTGATTTTGTTTCTCATGAAACTTCAAGTAGTCATCAATTTCATTCGTTCGCTCAAAAAAATCAAATTTATAGTTATTTACACGAGAGTTTTCAGTTTGAAATTGTTGAGAACAAAAGTTTTTAGTAGCACCACAATTGAAATTATTCCCATTGCCAAAATCATTTGAAAATTGATTTGCATTTCCAATTTTAATTAGAAATTCATTTTGGAGTTCAAAATTGAATTGACAAGGTTTATAATCAAAATCATTTGAATTTGGAGGTGAAATCGAAATTTGATTATTTTGAAAGCTTTCACTTGAATTGTTGCACATGTATAAATTAAATAATTCATTTATTACTTCATTTTGTTGTATGCTCATTTCAAGTAAAGATTCAACATGTGTTTCAAGAGTTGAGGGTTGATCATCATTTTGAAAATTTGGTGGTGTACAGTCGGGATTATCTTGAAAATTCTGAAAAGTTGGTGGCGTAAAATCCAAATTGTTTGTACAATAGTTGTTATTGAAATATCCATATGAATTTGATGTAAAATTATATGGATTATATTGATTTTCACAACTATCGTAAAATCCGTAGGAATAAGGGAATTGAGATATTTTCAAAAGAAATGATTTTTTTTCTTATTTTTTCTTTATATATGCATGAACCTAATGCAACTATATGGATGCAAACTACTTATTTACAAATTTTCTAAAATTATATAATGACAGTTAGATTCATTTCAACAAAAGATTTCTCAGTCAGTTAACAGACAGGAGTTATCGGTGCACTAGGAATCACCCTAGCAATGCAGCCGAAGGTTTAAGTACCTTCAGAGGAACAACCGATAAGATATTTACGAATCACCGTAATATTTATAAATGGTTATTACTCTGCCGTAGTCTAGACACCGAGAAATAATTCGTTAGAAATAAACCAATTTGTCAAAATATAATGATGTCCTTAGAAAATAAAAATAAAACAAGATGAATGCAAAATAGAAATTAAACGTGTATTAACAATGCAGCTACGAATGAACTTCTATTTTGTTTTTGGATTTTTTTTTGAATGTAAATGCATGCAAAAAACAATGCAATTAAATAAAAATAAGGGAGAAGAGCACAATACTAGAGAATCTGAATTTTTTAGCAATTTTTTTAGTAGCAAGCAAGTGAAGTGAGCGTGAATATCAAGTAATTTCAAGCAAGTGCGCGGATCCGAGCAACCTGTCTTCTGACTTCTATCTGCTTTGACTACCTTTAACAAAAAACCAAATGCCTAACTTTTTTTTGTTTTTTTGAAAACTCAAAGGATAAGAGATCAAAACCAAAATTTACACAAAAAGATTTCACAACACAAGCCCAAGTGCGTCCCCACACCCAAACCCAGCCCAATTAACTCGCGAGCCCAAATATAATACAATCAAAAGACAAACTGTATACCCAAGTGTAATTCCTCTTTAACACAAAATTAACCTCATCAACTTAATACAAATACGAATCAAAATTAAACAAAAAACCCAAAAAAGAAAATTTCGAATTAGTTATGTTCAATCGGTGAAGGGGTGATAGTCATACGGGTTCGAATTGCAAGTGATTTCGATTTTGCTGTTGATGGAGGTCGCGATGATTGGGGGTTATTTGAATTGAGGATTTCGTATATGGATGATTTGGGGTTATGGGTTCGATCTGGAATTCGGCTATTGTTGACTGCGGGTTATGAGGTAATGTACCCCTGTTGATGGTGAATGGAGAACTGGGGATTTTTGTCACGGTGTTGGAGGGGTGAAGATAAAGGGCAGATCGATTTACTGTTGGTTTGCTGTGGAGAAGGTGGACTGATGTTGGAATATGTGGAGATCGATGTTTTTTATGGCTGAAGTTGTCGGCAGGTTATAGTATGGTAGTGAAACGGTTGTGGTGAAGCACGGGGAAGGTTTATATGAAATGGGGAATGTTGCGACCGTATTTGATGGTTGGAACAATATGGGATTTGTGAAGAAGATGTACATGAGGCTTATGGCACTAGATCTGAAGGGAGGCGAGTGGAAGTTGGGGTTTGGGAACAAGAAGAGAGGATCTAAAGGAGTTTATGGTATGGGAGAGGATTGATTTATAGAGGACTATGAACAGAAGTAAATATAAGGCAGACTAGGAAAGAAAATTACAGAGAGAGAACAAGAAGAGGAAAGCAATAAATTGTGTTATTTTGTAAAGAAAGGAAAGAATTCTGGATAAAAATTGGAAAGAAATCAAAGAAAGGATAGAAATAAAAGAGAAAAATGGGAAGATCTTTATTATTTGTAAGAATTGAAAGTGAATAGAAAATGAATATAAAGGGGAAAGGATAAATGAGACAAAGAGGAAAGGGAAAGGAATAAATGAAATTAAAAACACAAAAAACGGGAAAGTGACTGAACAAAACGCAAGTAGATGTGTTGAGGAAGATGGTGATGGGGATGTAAATAGGAGGATGGGGTATCGGTTTGAGAAATGGTTGTGGTGACTATTGCTTGTGATGAAGAGGTTGAAGATGATGGGTATATGTAGAACAGAAGAAAGACAACTGGAAAGAATTGAAAAAAGGATATTTTTTTTATTTGTAAGAATTATAGAAAGCAAAAGAGGTTTGTAGAAGATTGGGAAATAAATTAGAAAAGAAATAAAAGAGTGAAGTTTGAATATATAGAAGGAAGAAACAAAAGAAGATGTAGAAGGATATTTATTTATTTTTCTTTTTTTTATTTTGAGAAAAGGAATGTATTTATATAGGGAATATTGGAAAGAATTCTGAGATAGGAAAGAAGTAAATGAAACAAAAGGGAAGGAAATTGTATGGAATTAAGGGAAGAAGGCAGAAAAAACAATGTAAGGAAGAAACTATTGACAGGAAGATTGAGAAATTTAAAAAAAAGGAAAGAAATTGAACGGAAATAAATTAGAAAAATGGCAAGTGTTTTTTTTATGAAAATTAAAAAAAGGAAAGAAATTTATAAAAAATCGGAAAGAAATAAATGAAAGAAAAAGGAAATAAATTGAAAACAAAAGGCATTGAAAGGGGAAAAAATCAACTAGAAAATTGCAATTTTTTTCTCTCTTAATTAGAAGATCAACAATACCAAATCAAAACTAATCAAGAGATTTTTTGTAAATGAAGGAAAATAAAATAAAACTAGCAAAAAATATTTTTTTTTTGTTTTTTTCTATATGAAGGAAAACTTTTAAAAAAATATAACCCGAAGGATTTAAAAGTAAAAGTTATTTTGGTCCCCGGCAACGGAGCCAAAATTTGTTGCGAACAAATTAAACAATTGTAAACAACTGTAAAATCTGTTCGGCTTTCCTAAACAACAAGGATTGTTATAGAGGGTGTCGATGTAACGACCCGGGTTTTCTGCCTATTTATTTGGGTTTATTTTAAATATTTCATTTATTTAAAATATTGGTCTGAATTTAAATAATCGAATTTAACGATTATGTTGTGAATATATTATTTAAAATAAATAATAAAATAATATTATAATTTCCAGAATAATTGGAAAATGTGGAATTGGCAATATAATTTGACCGGGCAATTTAAAATGGTCAAATAGTGGTTATATTGGAAAATAGCGACGATTTCGACTCGAAACGACGTTTGAATATATATAGTTTATAATTTAATTAAATAACGAGTTGCAGCAGCGTGGCAGTTCGCGTTTTGGCGTGTTGAACTTCAATGGGTCGTACCGGGTTCAAAATAAGTCGGATTTGCTTGAAACAAGAAACGTCGGGACCAGTTTGACGATATCTTTCCAATGGCAGAGAAAAATCCAATTTTCATAGTGTAGATTTTATTTTATGTCCAAATCAAATTTTGAAAAGGTCGCTATGGAATTCCTTTATATATTATAGCAATTTATTTATATAAATAAATGATTTTTAAATATTTTAAATATCGATTTGGCTTCAAACTCAACCCGAGCTATTTTATCTTAGTAATATAAGATATTCTAGTCGTGTATGGCCAATTTCAATATTTTGATATTATTATATTGAGGTATTTTAAAATTGGTTTATTTTATTCGAATTAGCCAGTTATAAAAGGGCCATTTTTCAAACGACCTCTGTTTTCGACGAAACAAATTTTGTTGGGACCGTAACAGTACTCTATGGTAGAATCAGCCGGGGAGGCCTGAGAGACGGTTGTTTACCCTGTGGCGGATGTCAGCGGTTCGAGTCCGCTTATCTCCAGCCCGTGCACTTAGCTGATACTATGACAACACCCAATTTTTTCAATTCGGTAGTTCGATCTATGATTTTTCATTCATGGACGTTGATAAGATCCTTCCATTTAGCAGCACCTTAGGATGGCATAGCCTTAACATTAATGGCGTGGTTCAAACGAGGAAAGGCTTACGGTGGATACCTAGGCACCCAGAGACGAGGAAGGGCGTAGCAAGCGACGAAATGGTTCAGGGAGTTATTGCTAGATTTTTAGACGGCGCGTCAATCGGTGTTATTCTGTGAACGTGGCAAAATAAAATGTAAAATAAATCGATCTATTTGGACGTGTACGAACGCTATTTGAGCAAACGGACTTGGAATTCGACGAAACAAGTTTCGTTAGGACCGTATCGTCAAAATATATTATGTCGTCCAGTCCCGTCTCGAACGGGGTTCGTATGTGAGTGCAGCAGCGAATAAACAACGATCGAAATAGTGATAGGTACGAAATAAAAATCGTTAGTCAACATCGTTTGTCACATCAACTTAAATTAATATAAATTACACCTATATAAACCCTTTTCCATCTCATTTTCCAGCCAACCAGAAATTCCACCTATACATTTTGTGAAAAAGCCCCTAATCATAAAAACAATTATATCGACAAATCCGGGAAGAAATTGCTAAGGGATCCTAAGGGAAAGTCGTAGATCGGGAGGAGAGGGAGCTTCAGTCAAAAGTTAGGGTCGTATCACTGACTGTGGTGGCCGGATTTCGCAAGCAAAGGCAGGAAATGACTTTTGTTTTTGGCTTGATTGCGAGAGGTATGGTCGATTTCAGGTGTCGAGACCTTGGGGCTTCTGTAGAGGGAAGGAAGGGCTTTCAAATGGTTGTGGTCTCGAGGTCTGTAATGGTGTGTGGTGGCCGGAATTGGAAGATGAATGGAGGTGGTTATTTTTAGGTTCGGTTTTGAAGTCGTGAACAGTTTTGACAATTTTCCGGCGATGGGGGGGATGATCTGGAATCGTGGTCTGGGGGGTATCGGAGCGTGGTGGCGAGCTCTATCCATGGGTGGTGGTGGAGGTGCCGGGCGTGGTGAGGTGGCGGAGAATTTAAGGGATGAACGAAAATCAGTTGGGGCGACTTTCTAGAGCGAAGGAGTTGAACTGGGGTCGGGGACCACTGGCGAAGGGGGGCTTTGGGTCTGGCGGTTCTAGCGACATCGAGGTGGCGGGTTCCGGTTGGTCATGGAGGCGTCGGAGGTGGTGTTTAGGAACCGTGCTTTTCTGGTGAAAGTGGAAGAAGTTGTCGGATTGGTTCATTTGCTCAGGAGAAACGCGTTAGTTACTGATGACGTGGCAGTAATCATTCCCTAATCATCAAATTAACGTTAAACAAGGTAATTAGTTAGTGATTTATTTAATTTAATTATTAATTAGTTTAGCCAATACTCGTACATATATATGTTCAAAACTTTAAACGGTCGTAACTTTCTCATACGATAACGAAATTCCACGAAACAGGATCCGTTGGGATCGCAGGGACGAGACCTGTCCGATGACACTGACTAGGAGTCATTCTGACGCAGTTGAAAATTCAGCCAATTTTGGATGTTTGTCTCAAATTAAAAGAAACAAACGCGTCAACCATCGACCAGAACAAACTCTGGTGAGTTAATTCTCACACCTTCTGGAATCCTGTGATGTGGTACATTCACAATAAAATATTTTTTCAGTTAACAGTTTAAATTGGTTGATTGGATGCGATGGATGCAAATTGGTTGTTATTGTCTGATTGGTTGCAGTTATTTATATTCCATCAATTATTTAATTCGTATATTTTTATCAACTGACATCTGTGATGCAGAGATGGATAGATTGGAGGGATCCAACCGGATTCCTCAAATAAACTGTATTTTTGATTGGTGTGCATATATTTGAATTGTTCACTCTAACTGATACCAGAACATGTTTTAATATGGATGGCTGAATTAACATTGCTCACTGTTGTGTTTAAAATCAATCGACAGTGTTGATTGGGCAGTTGACAGTGAATGGTCAAGAATGTTGTTTTTAACCGTCAGTCTACTGTCAGGATGTCCAACGCAGTCTTAAAGTTATAAATTTTATTTTTATAGCTGAATTAAAGTTTTCGATTATTTTATGTAAATAATTAGGTTAAAAAGTTTATCAATATATATATATTTTAATCGAGTTTTAAAGGGGTTATTTAAATGGATCATACCAGTGTTGAAAGCAGAGGAAACCCCAAGGATTTTTCTACGGGTTGGAAAAATTAAATAGTTGTTCTTAAACAATTAAATAGTGGGTTAAATTAATTAAGTTAATTAATTAATTTAATTAATTAATTTAAAAAGGGAAATGACAAACAGGATTCCAGTTAATGGTTAACTGCGATGTACGGTTGGAAGAATCAACCGTGTTTATTTAGAACTGGTAATAGAATTAGAATGGTAATTATTTTATTTAATAACAGAGTTAATTATTTTGATAAAGTTAAGTATTATCTTAGCTAGAAATTAAGTCGATGGTTTTTATTTAAAATCCAATTAGGAAGTGACAAAGTGGTGATAAATTCAATTTAAAGTTCAATTAAGATTTGTATAAAGGAGATTTATAAACCCTAGTTCCAAAACGAGATTGATGAAAAGAGAATTCAATTAACAAGTGGTAAATTGACATTAAGGTTGATAAAAAGGGAATAAGAGATTTATAAGAGGATTATGACCCAAGTGTTCTACAAACATTGTAAATGAAATTTTGTAAGTGAGTTTAAAGATTTAAATAAGATTTTTACTTAATTCTTAAATTAAGTAAAGTGAGTTTAGGTGAAACAAAACTTTAAAGGGAAGGGGTTAGTAGATTAAGAATGGATGTTTACTTAATCAAATTATTTAAGTAAAGAGGTTATCAAAAGAAGATTTCAAATGTAAGAAATAATTTATGGGATCGATTTGAAATCGAGAAGGTAAATAAGATTTTGGGAAAATGGTTAAGGGAAAAACTAATGTTATTCTGAGGTAAGAATGGGTTGATCAAGGTCTGAGAGGCAACTAAAATACCCCAACTTGATTGGCTTCACTATTATCAAGGAATAGTATTAGTTTGGGACGAGTGAAGTGTTGAGATTGGTTTTACCCTGTACGAGGAAGATCGAACTCTGATGTAAGGTTTTATGGAAATAAATAATTATTGCAAATATTAGTTTCAAAAGGAATAAGAATATTGTTTTCAAATTATATCGAATATTTGTTTATTCAATTAGAGTTGATTGAATATCGTATTTAAGTTGGAGTTAGTCAAACCATAGTTAGTCAGGTAGAGTTTCCATTGCGTACGACTGCTAGCGTAATTCGCAGGGCTGCAGATAGCCTACAGCGGTCGGATGTTTCCTGAGGGAATCAGGCGTAACCATTGTGGTCGCTGCGATCTAGAGTCAAATGAATGGAGTTATTCGAGTATTAGTTAACCGATAAAAGTAATCACGTCAAGTTAGTCAAGTTAAATAAGT
Organism: Allium sativum; assembly: GCA_030737875.1. Lineage (NCBI taxonomy): Eukaryota > Viridiplantae > Streptophyta > Magnoliopsida > Asparagales > Amaryllidaceae > Allium > Allium sativum. The sequence goes on along the minus strand of JASFAX010002005.1, from coordinate 37,341 downwards.
CGAGTTAGAGTTAATCGATCAAAGAAAATCAGTCAGAGTTAATCAGAGGAAATTTGGTTTATATCATTAAGTATATACATATATTTTAAAGAGATCTAGTTGTGTCAAGTGCTGAATCAGCAAAACATATTGTATTCACATTATTGTTATTTGATAGTTAAATCACCGACTATCAAAAACCAGACCAATACAATTGTTGGTTCGGAAAGACCGGGATCGAATTATATTTGAAAACCATTCCGACCAACAAATACGTGAAGACGTCGTTTGAAGATGGAACAAGTGAAGGCCGTGGATCTTCATAAGCGAAAGGATTACTTGACGGATATTCTCTGTGTTGCAACGCAGAGATATTCTGACGTGATTCGGTCGTGGTTGAGATTTTTCGGTTTGCAAGGACTTCTCGCTACTGATCCATGGGGTGATTCCTATATGAGATGCAGTAGGAGAGTACCTTTGGTTCATCCTGTTCCTAGATGACTTGTATGGACGGATGTTTGACAGAGTATTTCCAAAGGAATTACATGCGTTGATTTCTCCAAACGTACCATAGTTGATGGCGGAGAAATGGTTATTCTCTAGCCAAATAAACTAGAGTATTTTGTGGACGTCAATCAAGTGTGATCTGGCGGATCTGATGATGTGGCATCCAAAGTGTATGATGATCAGATGTGTTCTGACCTCAAGCCTCATCAACCGGGAAATGACAAAAATCGGGCAGGCAGCATGGCTATGTGGGTCACTCCCATTAGGATGTATGATCACCTATCTAGAGAAATTCCATTTGCTTCTTTAATCTATGTTCGATGCTGTCCCTATTCGGGAGGCGGTTGCTGATCCCAACCGCCGGTGATATACATTCGATACACTCAAGCGAAATGAGTGGTCGGTCATGTGAGGGCCGGGTTGTAAGACGTTCTTGTTGAACCCAGTGTATTCGCCTCTAGAGATACACTATCGGCAGGTGGACCCATACCTTGTCAAGTTGGAATCCAATATCCAATAAGCGCCCGCGGTTTTCGATTGTACACTATATATGGGGAGCGTGAGATGCAAGTGTTCCTATAGATTGATATTTACTTGTATTTAGACATTATGATAATATCAGAGCAAGTTATGATTTCAAAAAAGTTTTGGGTCATAGTAAGGTAAAAACCATCCGTGTTTATGTGTGGGCTGGTCTTACTATTATCCTTTGATTTCAGAAAGGATTTTCCAAAGTTAAACAAGTGTGTGTTCTGTGAATTTATCATTGATAATATTCCAGACTGACCCGGTGTATTTTGTTTTAAATCAAATGTGCTCGGGTCAGCCCGAGTATGTTCCAGGTTAGGTTTCGCTTGGGAATTCAGGAGCTGGAAGCAGGCGGCTTCACCGTTAGATATACAAAATTATTTTCCGCTGTAACTGATACATGTTGTACTCTGATGATTGGTATGTATACAAAGTTTTTTTGTATAAAGGGATTTGTTATATTTATATTTTATTCGTTCCGCTGTGAGATTCTGATGTGTTCTTCTTCTTTCTTCTATTCTAACATTCTTTCTTTTCTCACCCTCTAATTTCTTTCTATTGACAATCCAGTGTTTTCGATGCTTGAATAGTCGACATGGTGATTTGATGTCGATTTTCAGGGTCGAAAATCCCTGGGTCGTTACAGTCGGACTACGGACCAAAAATATTTAAACTAGTAAATCAAATCAAGTTATTCCAGGATTTTGATTGATTGAAAACACTAAAAATAACAACAATTAAATAAAAAGAGAGATTTATATAATTAAAGAAAGCAATTAGGGAGCGATGACATAAATTAGATTAATATTCATCAATAGCCACACAGATTAATCAGATCTAATTCATGTTTCTGTCACAAATATGAATCAACGATAATTAGGTTTCTAGAAACAAATATGTGAATAACAACAAGTATAGCCTATGTAGGAACTAAGCTCTTAAACAACCATAGGCTATTAGGAAATATTCACTAATTTATTTCTAAAACCGTAAATATTAGATCTAAATCTGATAATTGTTAGATCGAACACGAATATACCTTGTGAAGGAGCATAGCTCCTAAACGACACAGGATATGAAGGTTCAGATCTAACCCTTGATTTAGATCCAGATCTACATGTATAACGTCCTCGTCTTTTGGCTACGTGATTCATATTTAATCATATCTATAAGCGTCACCACCCCCTAATCAAAGGGGATTAGCTAGACATAGCTAAAGAAGAATAGAAAAAGTAAAATAAATAACATGAACATAAATAAAGTAAAATAACAATAGAGAAGAGAAGGAGAAAAAAATAAAAATAAAATAAAGGACAACCTATTCTGTTTGCATAAAATAAATCTACTCTGCTTGCAGAAAAGAAAATAACATGTAAAAAAAAAAGTACAACTAAAGAGAAAAGAGAAGAAGAGTTTTATTCCAAGAGAAAGATTACAGAATAAAACTAAGTGTGTTTTTACATGAATGAGATACAATGTATTTATATTTGCATTGGCCAAGACTAAGAGGCTCATTACACAATGTGGGACAAAAGATTTATCTTAAAAAACACATAAGCCAGTGTGAACGCAACTGTAGAATGAGAGGCCTTGCAAATGAGCTAATGTGACCACATGCAAAGAAAATAGGTTGTGGGCTTCAACTCCAATTGCCTTGAGAATGAATAAGAACTCCAAGTGATCATTATGGAAAAGCATTGAATTTTAACATTAAAATATGCAGCAGAAGGTGATTGAACAGCAACATTTCTTTAGGTCTTCAGGCTTTAATCCAGCTCTAAAAATCAACACTCTTCTTGCACCAATTCTTCAAGATTTTCAACAATTAAGTTCATTCATCCATTCATCATAAATAATCTGGAAACACAACTATAAATACACAGTATTAGTTAGTTTAAAGAGAAAACAAGATAAATACGTAGATAAAATATACACTTTTACGTGTATATCATGCATCATCGAAAAGGGGAACTACATGTTGGCCACTGTCGTCATCGTTATCGTCATTGTCGCTTTCGATCGAGGATGATATCCCTCCTCATCAGTAGTATTAAGCTCACTAATACAAGTTGTCATCTCATTTAAGCTTTATCGGTGCTCATTGTACATCACTTGTCGAAGCCCCATTTGCATTTGGAACAGATCCTAATAAGGAAATACGGATGGATCTGGATAATGTATGACCTCTGATCGCGGAACATCAACGTATCTATCAACTCCATAAAAAGTGGGTATGCCAACGGTCCGACCATAGTCTGGCATCTCAAAAGGCTGTGGAGGCTGGTAAACCAGAGTATTCTATGAAACATCCTGAAAAACAGGAGGAACAAGTCCACTCCGAATAGCAGAAGGACCAACCAAATCAACTGAAGCTGCATGCACCAAACTTATCGTATGAGGTGGGGTGTAGTTAGATGCTAGAAAGAAATGTAGTTCCTACCCATAATAATGGAGTCACTAGCAGTCCACTTGTAACAACCCTGATTTTTGGAACCAATTTAAAATTTATTTTTAATTGATTTTATGGAAATTAAATATTTTAAACAATTTATTTTGAGAATAAAGGACTTAGAATTTATTTAAAATGAAGTTTGAGAGTATAAATTTAAAATTTAATTAAAACGAACTTGTAATGTCGTGGTAGTTCGAAAAATTTAGCTTTGAACTTTAATTGATTATACAAAATTCGATATAAGTCAGATTTCAGTAAGCAAGAAACACTAGGATCTATTTAATAATATCTTTCTAACGAATGTAAGAAATTGAGATATCATATTATAAATTGTAAGTTATGTCCAAATCAATATTTAAATAGTTGCTATGGAATTTATTAATAGTGAATATTTGGCTCAAGTCCCTGGAAAATTTCAAAATTAGGCTCACGTCCGGTCCTAAACTTATTATAAATTGGGTCCCTATTTTTCGAAAATTCATCAAAAAATAACCAAAAAAATATAAAAAAATCATGCAAATTCGTCATTAAATAAAACACGTACATGCCAAAAAATTCAGGTGTTAAAACAATCAAAAACCACATCAAAACCCGAAAATACAGAAAACAACGAAATAATAGGTTTATGCATCAAAAGATGCACCTATTTGTACATAGTTGCATACATTCATGCATATATCTCAGTGATGCATCAAATTATAGTATAAATGCGAACATGTATGCAGTTAAACAACAATATATGCATCTTTTTATGCATATATTCAAATCTAGCCTGTTTTTTCAAGCATACACACTTTTCATACATTGTTGCATTCTGTAAAAACTCGGAAAATCTGAGCCAATTTAAATTTTTTATTTTGGCAATTTTGATGAATTTTGATTATTTAAAATGAATTATTTTAAATAATAATGACGAGAAATTTATTTTGAATAGAAATAGAACGTATATATTTATTTGAATCGTCATTAGAATATAAATATTTTATTTTAATTATAAAAGGAATTGAAAATGGCGCGGTAATTCGATAATTCGATTTCAAAGTTCAAATGAATGTACAGTATTCAAAATAAACCGGATTTTAGCAAAACCAAAAATATTAGAATCTAATTGAGAGTACCTTTCCAACGAATCCGAAAAATCGAAATTTCATAGCGGGAATCAAAAGTTATGTCTAGTTGAAAATTCAGAATAGTCGCTATGGAATTCTGGCCCTTAAAAATGGAAATTTTGCAAACGACCTCAGTTTTCGACGAAATCACTTTTGTTGGATCCGAGATGTCAAGTTATTGCTAGATTTCAAAATTCGTAATTTTATGAATCAATATGTGAGCGTGGCAAAGGAAAACGCATTTGACCAGTTTTATTTGATTTTAATCGACTGGAAAATGGCCATTTTTCAAACGGTCTGAGAATTTGATGAAATTAGTTTTGTTAGGACCGTATCGACAGTACGAAGCTAGAAATAATTTTTCGAGAATTTTTAGAGTCTGTATGTGGACCCGGTAAATTGAAATGCGCGTTCAAATTCAATATATAGATTTATATATTGATTTATATTTTGAATTTGATGGAAACTGATCGTAACAGCCGAATTGGCTTACCGAACATATCCCATTGTGTTCGAAATGAGGGTATTTAGCTATGGGAGATAGTCGTTGGGTTCGATTCGGGGTTCGAATGAAAACGCACCTTTATGGAAATTTAAATTAAATTAAAAATAATTATTATATATCCCTCCCCCAATCCCTTTCTCTCTCTCCCACCGTTGACCGTTCAAAATCGAAGAAAAAAAAAAGAAAAGGGGGGAGGAGCCGCGCTCCTCCCAGCAGCGCCGCCGCCAGGGCGAGGCCCCCCTCTTCCTCCATCTCCCCCACCGCCTCTCTCTCCTCCCCTTCTCTCAGTAGAAAACCGCGCCCTCTCTTCCCTCCTTCCACTTAAACCACCGCAACCCAAATCATCCCACGCCACCGCCACCTCGGCCTTCCACCGCCGGCCGCGACTCCATCCCCTCCTCCCCCTTCAACGACGCGCAGACACCCCCCTTCTAACCACCTGTAAGTTCTTATTTGTTTCTCTTTATTTGTAAAATGACTTTCAATTTAGAATGTAAATGGTTTTCAATTTTAAATGTTTATAGGAAATCAGTTTTAAAGTATTGAAACCAGTTTTAATTTATAGAAAAACATTTTATTAAGTAATGATTTTTATTTAAGAAAAGTAGTGATTTTTATTTATGCAAAGTTGTGATTTTTAACATGATAAGGATTTAATTTTTAATGTGAGAAAAGATATGATTTTTATCATAAGAAAAGGTTTGATTTTTCTTGAATAAAAAGATTTGATTTTTATCATAAGAAAAGGTTTGATTTTTCTTGAATAAAAAGATTTGATTTTATAAGGGAAAGATTATATTTTTCTATATGAAAAAATTACATTTTTATAGGAGAAAAGATTAGATTTTTAATAGGGTAAAAATACGATCTTTGGTTACGTAAAAATATAATTTTTAGTAAATAAAAATGTGATTTTTCTTTATATGAAAGTGAAATAAAATTTCGATCTTTATATATGAAGTAGAAATATAAAAATATAATTTTTATATAGAAATAAGCGTTGTAAAAATATATGAAGTAGAAATAAAAATGTGATTTTTATTTATTGGAGTGAAGCAATAAAATTATAATTTTTATATATGAACAGCGTGAAAAGGACTGCATTGGAATTTCAAACAAATCCAAACAGTTCAGAAGTTCAGAAGTAAAGCACGACGGAGTGGAACCCTCGGTGAGAACTTATCACTTTAAATTTTAATTTCTAGTTAAATATATACTAGGATGCAGACGGTGCTAAGCAGCACCCGACACCCGTCGTCCACAGACCATGGACGGCTTGTATGCTTGTTTGATGTGTTGTGATGTTGATGTGAAATGGATAATAAAATATTCATGTGTTGAAATAAATTAATTATCGTTAAAAATATAATTGTTAACGTGAATGTGAATAAATAAATATTCATTTACAAACCAGACGGTTTGTTTATGTACACCTATTTGAAGGATACTGATTGGGATGATAAATTTTACACATTGCTCAACAGCATAAATAATATTCAGTGTTTGTGGATTGAAACCCCACACGGGTGTTGGGATGATATTTGACGTACACTAATCCCAATTGTTTAGTGGTATGTCGATCATTTGATTGACAGACTGTATGAACGTTAATTATTTATATTTAATGTTTATGCAGTTGTGTGGTACACTCTGGATGATGGTTGATTATTTATCGTTGTTATTATATACATGTGTTGTATGGAATCCATATAATTAACATTATATGGTAATTGATTGGGCCTCATTCCAATTGGGAAGTAAAGAATATTATAAAAGAAAATTCATGTGTTGAATAGAATAAATAGTCATGTGTTGAAAATATTGTGTTGAAAATATTCATGTGTTGAGTAAAATATTTTAAACAATAAAATTTACATCTTTATCATAATTTTATAAAATATATTAAATAACATAAATAGTCATGTGCTGACGATGCTCATGTGTTGAGAATATTCATGTGTTGAAAGAAAAATAGATTCATGTGTTGAATATAAAAAATATTCATTTGTTGAATAGAATAACGAAGTTACTGAAATATATGAAGCCGTGTTGATTAGAGAAGCGCCATTTTGACGCGAACGAGATTTATATCGATTATATTCGTTTTTATAATGAATATAGAAAAGGAAGTGATTTCAAAATATAACATTTTGAAAATATTATCATTTGTATATCGATGATGTGGATTATTCAATTTTGATTCGAAATTGAATATGAAGTTGAAATCGTTTCGAAAACAAATTTAAAACGATTTATAAAATACGTTTTAAAAGGAAATCGACGAAATATATATAATGTATATATTATATATATAATGGCCTGAATAGAACGCGCCGCGCTGCGGCAGTTCGTGAATTTCGACCATCGACTTCGAATGGACATTACGGGAGATCCGACCGTCGGATTCTCCTAAAACCGGAACCGTTGGGTTCGTATCGAAAAGAACTTTCTAACGAATATTAGAGATTTGAAATCTAACGGTTGGATTTGGAAGGAAAAGGTCGCTGTAAGTGCAGTTTGATGGTCGTTGATGGAAATCGACTGTACGGCCTTGATAAAATTATTAAAAATATTAATAATTTGTGTAAAATCATAAGAAATGATTTGTGAAGAATTGGGGTGAAAAATTCCACATTTGAAAAGATAAAGATAGATTTTTATCGAAATGATCTAGTTTTGAACTAGAATTATATTCCCATTTATTATTAAAATAAATAAAATGGATTGAAAGTGGTTTTGAAAGTAATCAGAATTTCCAATACGTGAATTGGAATGGATTTGAATCGAAATTACCTTCGGAATATTTCGATGTTGGATTTCGTGATTATACAGATATGGTTGAGGAAATTTGAAAGATATATTTATATCATTATTTCCAATACGATATTTGTTTGTTTCAGAATTTGATATTGAATAAAAGCCAATATATTTTCTATTCAGAGCCTTGTATTTAATATCAAATGGGATTTTGGGTTCGTCGTGAATGGTGTCTTAAATAACACTGTTCTTGAACACAGTTTAGAAAAGAATAAATCTTTTAATTAAGATTTAGTGAAATTGTCCAGTTAATTAGTATTTAATTGGAATTGAATTTAAATTGGTTTTTGAGTTTATCGTGAGCGGTGTTTTGAATAACACCTGTTCTTTAACCCGATTAACAATGGAATGTGATTTTGGATTTATTGTGAACCGTGTTTTAGATGACATTGGTTCTTTAACCCAGTTAAAGACAAGATATTGATTTTTGGGAAGATTAAAACTAAGTGGAGTTTTAATGAATCTTTAATTAGATTGAAATGATCGAGAATGGAGTATCACCAGTTTTGCTCCAAAGCGATAGTTAAATCTTTAATTAGATTTGAACGTGAAATGGTAATTGATATTTACCGATAACACTGTGGTGTTAGATATGGAATATTACCAGTTTTGTTCCATGGGATGAATAGGTTGGGATTGGGAAATAAAATAAATAATTACTTCGGTGTGGTTCGCTAATCCCGACTAGTGTGGAAAACCTTAACATGGTTTGAAATGATATCCAAAGGAAGATTAAAGAATAAATTTAAAAGAATTTATCTTTGATAAAACTAATGGGAACCTTTCCCTAAGAACGTGAATATTTGAATAAAGAATATTCTGAGTTGGAATGAAGCGTATGTTGTGTTTGTGTAACACTTGTTTATTTTATATGCGAGTTATTCAGAAAGGCCGGGTTTATACCCATTCTGAATAACCGATTCGACGATAAGTCAAAGATGAAGACGGTGGTTGAAGACCGGAAGTCTTCACATCGTTTGGATGATTATTGATGATCTTGACATCAGTTGGTGATCGTCCAGACGTACTTGGAGATCGATGGATATGCGAGGAAAGTGCCTCCGGTTTCATTCAGACCTAGAACGAACTTGTAAATGGACTGTGTGTCTGACGTTGGATTTTATTCTATGTGATTGATTTCTATTAAATATATATCTGTTTGGCGGCGAAGAATTTATTCTCTTGCTTAACGCCCTTCTCTGAGACGTACGAGCTCAGAGGTTGTATATCGATGGACATCAGTCGCATGGAGTGAATTGCCTGTGTGGCGTGCCTAAGTGGCAAATGATCAAGGCTTCTGTTGAAAAGCAAGGTCTTGTGGTTGATGATCAAAGTACGGCCTGTGTGGCATAGCTTTGTGTATAGCGTTAATTCGCGAGCCTCACACCTCGGTATGAGTAAAAAACGGGATTAGGATCGTTGGGAGAACACGACGTTTCTTTCTAGCTATGGGTGATGTCAGTGACCTACCAGCCCTGACATTTATATACTTTTTACATGTGTGGTTGTTGGAATGCGAGGCGCCTCGAATATATGGTCGATAACTGGCACTATGTGAGCCAACGTACAAACCATTATATAGGTCCTATAGGACCGGGAAACGTGTGTTCAGGAATAACTAATCCTCAAAAGTAAGAGAGGACCAGCCCAACCGATTCCAAGGATCGCTGTGTGTGGTCCTGAGACATTTGCTAGAGTGTCTCAAACGGAGAGGAGCTTGCCCCTTGCCTCAACTCATGATGGAATCCAATTTCCAATACGTTATTTTGTGGTTTTATTTGTAGAGCCTAGTATGGCAACATAGTAGATGGTAGTTATGTTGCCTATGATTGATACTTATGATTGAAATTGTTTTGACACTATACACCTATAGTAGTATCAAATGATTTGTTTTAAACGTATCAAGCATTATTTGGCTATTATAAGGGAAAACCCTATCCTCCGGCTTGCGTTGCATTGTGTGATGGGACCTGTGTCTTATAATAGCTTCATTTTTCTTTATTTAGCATTGCGCTGCTTGTTTTATGCACTGGTACTCTTGGGAGGAAACCCATTCCGTGTTATTCGGCGTGGTCCCTTGGTTTATCTAACTTTAAAAATAAAGATGAATAATTGTTTTGGTTCTCACACCAGTCACATGACTGACCTGGAGTTTATTGTTTTAACCTAAACTCTGGGTGCCCCTATTTTCCACGGGCAGCTAGTAGTTTTGGTTTTGCAGATTTATATTCACAGGATCCTGATTTACAACTTGAACGATGCTCGGAAAGCTCTGTATCCGTGTATTACTTTCAGTTGTGTTTTGTATATTTTTCCGCTGCTATGTAATTTATTGTAACCTCTGATATTTATCGAATGTGTAATATTTATTCATACTCTGTATATTCTTGTATTCTGATGGAATTGTTGTAATAAACAATGAAATGTTCTTATGTTTGTGTTCCGATGTGTGTTGTCTTCAAAGTAATTCGTCCTTTCTCTTCTCTTTGGAGATCGGGGAAGTCACAAACATTTCACATTCATTCATGCACTTATACAAAATACATGCATACATTCATGCACATATTCAGAAGCCTTCATCCCTTCTAAATTTGTTGCATACATGTATGCATATATACAGAATAGTTGCGTTCATGTATGCAACTATTCGTAAGACATGCATCTCTGTTCAACTTTATATGCATACATATATGCAACTATTACAAATATACGCATACATGTATGCATACATCGATCCAGATTTTCAATAGAAAACGTTGGACGAATATATGCATACATATATGCTACTGTTGGTAATAGCCGCATAGATGTATGCAATTTTTTTTAATGAATGCTTCTTGGAATATTTCCGATTTTTTGAATATTTTTTTAAGTGTCAATGCATTTTTTTTTGGCCAAAACATGTAACAGCGAAAATAGGGACCCGCTTTACAAATGAAACATGGGATGGATGCCGTTTGTATTATGAAACTTTCCAAGGACATGACGCAAACTGACACGTATTAATATTTTAATATTATATAAGACCTTAGAAATAGCCATTTTGCAAACGACCTCCATTTTCGATGAAACTAATTTTATTGGATCCAGGATGTCAAATTATTATCGGGTTTAAAATTTCAAGTCCGTTGGAATTCGTATGTAAGCGCGGTAAATTTAAACGCGTATTAAATTTCAGTTATAAATTCAATAAGCTAGTTATAAGGCCATTTTTCCAACGGTCTCCAAATTCGATGAAGTAAATTTTGTTAAGACTGCAATTGTAAAACATAGCCAGATTTCAAATTTCATAATTTTTGGAGTCAGTATGTAGCCATGGTAAATTAAAACGTATGTTCAAATTTAATGTTTAACGTTATATTGATTTATATTTTAATTTTGCGTAAAATTGGTCAAAACGATCGAGTCAGCTTATGAAACATATCCCAGTGTGTCCGGAATGTGGGTATTTGGTTAGGGGCGGAAGTCGTAGGGGATCATTTGGAGCTCGGAGCGTTAAACAAGGAACATTTGAATTATATAATATTAATATATATACACACACACAGAAAATTTCCACTAAACCCTAGGCCATATTCTCTGAGCCGCCTAGGCTCAGTTACGATTTCGATGGCTGATATTATGCAATTTCAATTCGTTAATCTCTTCAAATCAATGCAATATCATTTCAATCTTCCAACATGAAAATCATTGAGCTTCTTTAGCTCTACAAATGTATATGGTGATGAATAAATTTTGTGCTGTGGACTTCAAGAAATCGGAGCTCAGGGAGATGACTGTCGCATGCAAATCGTGAGAAGAGGAGGGATTCGAACTTTTAGCTATTACCTGTGGCAGGAGATGGAAGAAAGGCGGTCGTCATGACACTTTAAGATTGGCGTTCAAGAACCACTAGTGGCATGCGATGTGGATGATGTGGGGTCGGGGTTAGATTTATCATGCGATAGATGATAAAGAAGGGGGAGGAAGGTTAATAAAAATAATTAAGTTAATATTAATGACCCATTTAATTATTTAATGTTTAAATGATTGTAACTTATGCAAATGACAATAGAATTCTACAAAATTGGGTACGTTGGAATCGTCTTAGCAATATCTACGCAATGGAACAAATTTGGACAGGAACCGAGCTAATTACAATTTTAGGTTAAATTAAACATCATGTTTAATTTAATCAGAACAATCAATATTTAAAGATTTCAGAACCGATCAAAGTAAGAACTCTCTCACTCGACTAATTTGTACAGTTATTCTATTTTATAACTGAATATATATATATATATATATTAATTGCTTATGCTGATTTTTATTTAGTTAATTATCATAAATTGTATATGGTATGTGGTAGCGCACATCACCAGTTGTTTGAAAACCATGTGGATGAATGAATTATTGATTGTGATATGTTGTGAATGTAATTCTGAGTTAATTAACATGTTAAAAACATTATTAAAATATAGATGATAGTTAATATTGGATTAACATCCATTTACAAGTTGAACATCTTGTTTATATTCACCCATTTAAGTAATATCGATTGGAATGAATAAATAAATTATTAATTGATTATTTATTGGTTGAAAACCTCACACGGGTCTCAGCATGATAATTAATTTACACATCTCCCTTGTGGATAGTTGTATGTCAACCGATTAATTGATAGATCGGTATGAGCGTTATTTAATTATTTAATGTATATACAGTTGTAGATGCACTCTGGATGTGAACCGGATGTTTACTAATTGTTTATAATTATTATTGAATACATGTGATGTATGAAATCCATATAAATAAAATTATATGGTAATTAGTTGAATCTCATTTCAATTCGGAAGAAAAATGAATATTTTAAAATAATATTCAGTGAAGAATTGAAGTTCGATTTTGATGTCCAATTTTTGACGGATGCAAAGATTATAAAATTATAATGAATTATCAAGAAGATTTGATTTCAAAATATGATATTTAGAAAATATTATTATTTTAATATTATAATGGGATGTTCAATTTTTATTTAAAATTGAAGTGGAATTCGAAATCGTTTTTAAACTAAATCATAAACATTTTATAAAATATGTTTTAAATTGAAATCGAATAAATCTATTAATTATAATATAATGGATTAATATGAAAATATGTGATTTGAAAGGAAAAGATTGAAATGGAATTTCAAATGGTAGTAGTGAATAATTTATAATGTTTATAAATTATTTTGGAAATGTTTACGATTTTATTTTAATTATAAATCGAATTCGGGCATGAATAGAATGCGTCGCGCAGGGACAGTTCACGAACGTCAACCCGTAACTTCGAATTGATGTAACTGGAGATCTGACCGTCGGATTCTCCTGAAACTGGAACCGTTGGATTTGTATCAAAAAGGTCTTTCCAATGAACATAAGGTATTTAAAATCCAACGGTTAAATTTTAAAATATGTCTAAATCAGTTTTGGAAAAGGTCCTAATGGATGTAGTTCGATGGTCGATATTGAAAACTGACTGTAAGGGTCTTAATAAAATTATTGAAATTATGAATAGATTATTATAAATCATAATAAATGATTTGAAATGTTTTGGATAAAATATTCCAAGTTTGTAAAGATAAATGGTATTTTTATCAGAATAAATTATTTACCAACTCGAGTAAAGAACTGAATGGAATTGAAATGGTTTTAATATAACCAGAAGTTTCCAACATATAAACTGGAATGGATTTGATTGAAATTATCTTCGGATATTTTTGGTATTGGATTCCATGATTATATGGATATCGTTGAGAAATTTGGAAGATATAGAAATCGTTATTCCCAACACGGTATCTGTTGGTTTCAGAATTCGATATTGAATATAAGTCAATATGATTTCTATTCAGAGCCTTGTATTTAATATCATATCAGATAGAAAGGAATAAATCTTTTAGTTAAGATTAATGGAGTTTTCCAATTGAAAAATATAATTGGAATTAAATGGAAGTTGATTTTGGGTTCATTGTGAACGATATTTTAATTAACATTAGTTCTTAAACCCAGTCAACAATAAGGTTATGATTTGGAATTTATAAATCTTTTGTTAAGATTTAATGGAATTTTTCCAAGTGATTTTTTTTCCAATTTAATAAACTAAATTGGAATTGAGTGGAATTCGATTTAATAATAATCGAGATGAGCTTATGTGAAGGAAGACCGCTACTATTTATTGAATTTAATAGGCTTTGTCGTTATTCCACTTATAGAATTAGTCTGATACAGAAATTTATATCAATTACGATTGATTTGATTTTCGTGAAGGTTCCATTTGAACGGAAGATGATTTTGGATTTATCGTGAACAATATTTTAAAAGACATTTGTTCTTTAGCCCAGTTAAAGACAAGATTAATTTCCTAAGTTGAATAATCATTAAATAATGATTTTTGAAGATTAAAACTAAGTGGAGTTTTATTGTATCTTTAATTAGATTGAAATGGGAACGAGGTAATTAAATTTACCGAATTCGAGAAATCTTCGGGAATGGAGTACTACCAGTTTTACTCCATGTGATAGTTAAATCTGTAATCATATTTGTAACGTTAAATGGTAATTAAATTTATTGATAACACAACGGGTGTTAGATATACAGTACTACCATTTTTGCTCCATGGGATGAATAAGCTGGGATTCATGAACGATTACTTCGGTAAGACTCGATAATCCCAACTAGTTTTATAAACATTAATCTGGGTTATATGGTGAAAAGATATTATGAAATCCTTTGAAATGATTTTCAAGGAATGGAATAAACAGTAAGTTTAAAAAAGATAATCTTTGATAAAATTAATGGGAACCTTTCCCAAAGATAAGAATGTTTGAATAAAAGAATATTATGGATTATGGAATAAGGCGTATGATGTGTTTCTATATCAGTTGATTATAAGATATGTGAGTTATTTGGAAAGACCGGGTTTAACCCATTCTAAGTAACTGATACGATAATTAAAAGTCGAAGATTTGAAGACAGTGGTTGAAGACCGGAGATCTTTACATTGTTTGGATGATTGATGATGTCTCAATTAGGCTGTACACCCAACACAAGGTTATAAGCGGCGGTTGTCCAGACATACTTAGAGATCGACCAGATATGTTAGGGCCTATCTCCTGTATTGGACATATGAGACAAGGAATAAGGTGCCTTCGGTTTCGTTCAAACCCAGAACGGGATTGCAAATGGATTGTATGTTTGACATTGTACTTCACGTTGTATTCGTTGATCTCTGCTAATTGTATATCTATTATGTGGTGGAGAATTTATTCTCTTAGCTTAACACCCTTCTCTGAGATGTACGAACTTAAAGGTTATATATTGGTGGAAATCAATAGTATGGTATGGATTGACAATGTGGCATGCTACGATGCAATGATCAAGGCTTTTGTTGAAAAAGAGAGTCTTGCGGTTGATGATTAAAGCACTAATTTAATATAGCACAACTTTGCGTAGCGTTAATTCGCGAGTTTCACACCCCGGTATGAACCAAAAACGGGATGAAGGGCCGTAGAGAAATGGACATATGTTGCCTTCTAATATAAGGGATTTCATATTATAGAGCCCATACATTTTACTTATGTGGATGTTGGATGATGGAAAGCGAGGTACCTCAGATATGGTCGTACGAAGGCCCTTGATGGTCGACATACTGACGAAGATGGTCGACGTACTGATCGGGTTTTAGGTCCGATAGGACTGGGAAATGTATTGTTTATGAAAAAATATGAACTAGCGATGGTTGGCCAACTCTGCCGCTCCTAGGTGCACATGTGTGTGAGTCCTTGGCATGTGCTAGAATGTCCTTAATTCTGAAGGAGAGATCCCTATGCCTTGGTTCTTAGATGGAAACACAATTTCCAATACGTGATCTTACGATTTTAGTTTTGCACTATGGGACAGAGTAGGATGGGGTAATATGTCGTCTAAGATTAATACATTTATATTCAAATTGATTTCTGCATTATGCACTAAGAATGACAAAAGAAAAATTTTGCGTGTCAAGCATATTTGGCTATTATAAGGTAAAACTCAATCCTCTAGGTTGTGTTGCATTGTGTGATGGGACCCGAGTCTTATAATAGCTTCATTTTTCTTTTGCGTTGTTTGTTTTATGGTATTCTTGGAAGAAAACCCGTTCTGTGTCATACGACGTGGTCCATTGATTTACCCAACATTAAAATAAAGTTAATAACTATTTTAGTTCTCACACCAGTCCCATGACTGACTTGGAGTTTATTATTTTCCACCTAAACTTTGGGAACCCATATTTCCACATTGGTAGCTGGTAGTTTTAGTTTCACAGATATTTCTTTTCACGTGATCCTAGATTACGGCTGGAGCAATACTCTAGAATGCTTTGTATCCATGTTTTTCTTTCAGCTGTGTTAGTTGATGTTTTCCGCTGCACATTATATTTATGTATTTAAATTTCCGCTGCTTTGTAAATTATTGATCTCTGATATTTTTTCATTATATATTATTTATTTGTACTATGATATCTTGTACTCTGATGTAAATTTTGAAACAGCAATGAAATGTTCTCTTTTTTAATGTTTTGATGCGTCGTGTTCTTAAAGTTATCTGTCTTCTTGTTCGGTTTCGGCTGGCCAAGAAGTTCGTGTTGTCTCGGTTTCATATCAGAGCTTTGGTTTACAAATCTCGAGAACAAGACACATTAGAATCAAACGAAAGAATTCATCAAAGATAGGATTAGTAACATCCTTTAAGAATGACTCGTTAGAGATAAGGTTAATAATACATCAGATTGAGTTTGGAGGGTATTATTCATAAAAACGAATTTAGTTTTGAAAATTTTATCTTATTATAAGTATATAAGTATTTTATTTGATTTGAATTTGGACAATCGAGTATAAGAAGATTTTGAATACACACGTAATTAATGTATATCCGAAGTCTCAAATATACCGAGTAGACATAGAATTGCATTCTACTCGCACGAAGATGATTCTGGTGATTAATGCATTATCATCAATATCTATGTTCGAGTTTTCGAAAGTGGGATATCTAAATGATTTCAACTGATTGATGTGAGAATCAAAATCTTAGTTCGAGTTTATTTTTCCTGATTTGGCATTGAAAATATGATTTTAAGTATATAAAAGATATATATTTGGAAAATTAATTAACTAATTGATTGTTGATCGTGATGTGTGCTAATTAGTTTAACTAATAAAAATATTGAAATAATAAAACCAATATAAGAATGAAAGGTAAATTAAGCCAAATAAAACATAATGTTGAATTGAATTGAAAATTTGTACAAATTGGATGAGTATATATAATGAACATGTCATAGCATGGAAGCTAAGAAGAGGAATAAAATTACATGCCCGACAAAAAGGTACATAATTAGTATATTGATTGGGTTTAATGATTTTATGAGCCGATTGGCAAGCTGCTTGGCTTTTGGATTTTCTTTTTGATTCATGAGAGCCTGCAGAGGAAAGTTGTAGTTGTACTGATCAACCCATACAAAGGAGGTTACGACGAAATTTTCGAAATTTAAGGCATTAGCCAAATTTGGAGAAATTGGAAACTTCTTAGAAACTGAAAAATTGAAGAGCTTGAGCTAAAATGAAGGCTGAGATGGTTAAGTAAACGACCTTCGATTCTACCTTCTTTTCGGGGATGAAAAGTTTTATGTGTGGGAGATTATAACAACCCTGATTTTTGGAACCAATTTAAAATTTATTTTTAATTGATTTTAATGGAAATTAAATATTTTAAATGATTTATTTTGAGAATAAACGACTTAGAATTTATTTAAAATGAAATTTGAGCGTATAAATTTAAAATTTAATTAAAACGAACTTGTAACGTGGCAGTTCGAAAAATTCAGCTTTGAACTTTAATTGATTGTACAAAATTCGATATAAGTCGGATTTTAGTAAGACAAATATATCTTGCTAAAGAATGTAAGAAATTGAGATTTAATATTTTAAATTGTAAGTTATGTCCAAATTAATATTTCAAATAGTCGCTATGGAATTTATTAATATTTTAATATTATATAAGCCCTTAAAAATAGCCATTTTGCAAATGATCTCTGTTTTCGATGAAACTAATTTTGTTGGATCCGGAACGTCAAATTATTGTCAGGTTTTCAAGTCCATTGGAATTCGATTTAAGCATGGTAAATTTAAACGTGTGTTGAATTTCAATTATAAATTCAATAAGCTAGTGATAAGGCTATTTTTCAAATGGTCTCCAAATTCGACGAAATAAATTTTATTAAGACCGTAATTGTAAAACATAGCTAGATTTTAAATTCCATATTTTTTGGAGTAAGTATGTAGCCCTGGTAAATTAAAATGTACGTACAAATTTAATGTTTAACGTTATATTGATTTATATTTTAATTTTTAGAAAAAAATGATCAGAACGATCGAATTGGCTTATGAAACATATCCCATTGTGTCCGGAACGGGGGTATTTGGTTAAGGGTGGAAGTTGTTGGGGTTCGTTTGGAGCTCGAAGCATTAAATAAAGAACGTTGGAATTAATAATATCAAAATATATATAAACAATTTTCACAAAACCCTAGGCCATATTCTCCGAGCCGCCGCTAGTTATGATTTTGATGGCCGATATTCTCCAATTTCAATTCGTTAGCAGTCCAAATCAAAGCAATATCATTCCAATTTTCCAACAAGAAAATCATTAAGCTTCTTTAGCTCTACAAATATATATATGGTGATGACTGTATTTGGTGCCATGGACTTCGAGAAACTGGAGCTCAAAGAGCTGACTGTCGCATGCAAATCGAGAGAGGAAGAGGGATTCGGACTTCAAGATGTTGCCGGCGATAGGAGGTAGTGGAAAGGCGGTCGTCATCAAACTTTCAGATCAGCGGTCAAGGACCCCTGGAGGCATGCGACGGGGATGATGTGAGGTCAGAGATGGGTTTATCGTGCTGTAGATGATAATGTATGAGGAGGAATGTTAATAAAAATAATTTAGCTATTTATTTATTAATGACCCATTTAATAATTCGATGTTTAAATGACCGTAACTTATGCAAATGATAATGGAATTCTACAAAATAGGTTACGTTGGAATCGTCTTGGCAAGATCTATGCAATGGAACAAATTTGGACGGAAATGAAGCTAGTTACAACTTTAGGTTAAATTAAACATCGTGTTTAATTTAATTAGAACCATTGTTATTTAACGATTTCAAAACCGATCAAAGTGAGAATCCTCACTCGACTAATTTGTACATTTGTTCTGTTTTATAACTGAATATATATTGATTGTCTGTGCTGATTTTTATTTAGTTAATTAACATAAATTGTATACGGTGTATGATAGCGCATATCACTACTCGTTTGAAAACCATATGGATGAATGATTGATTGATTGTGATATGTTGTGAATGTAATTTTGAGTTAATTAACATGTTAAAAACATTGTTAAAATATAAGTGATAATTGTTTTTGGATTAAATATCCATTTACAAGTCGAATTTCTTGTTTATGTTCACCCAATTAAGTAATATCGATTGGAATGAATAAATAATTTATTATTTGATTATTTATTTGTTGAAAACCCCACACGGATCTCGGGATGATAATTAATTTACACATCTCCCTTGTGTATAGTTGTACGTCAACTGATTGATTGATAGACTGTTATGAGTGTTATTTAATTATTTAATGCTTACATAGTTGTAGATGCACTCTGGATGTGAATTGTATGTTTAATAATTACTTATAATTATTGTTGAATACATGTGATGTATGAAATCCATACAAGTAAAATTATATGGTAATTGGTTGAATCTTATTTCAATCCGGAAGAAAAATGACTATTTTAATATAATACTCAGTGAAGAATTGAAGTTTGATTTTGATGTCCGATTTTGGATGGACATAAAGATTATAAAACTATAATGAATATCAAGAAGATTTGATTTCAAAATCTGATATTTAGAAAATATTATTAGTTTAATATTATAATAATATAGGATGTTCACTTTTGATTTAAAATTGAAGTGGAAGTTGAAATCATTTTTAAATGAATTATAAACGTTTTATAAAATACGTTTTAAATAGAAATCGAATAAATCTATTAAATATAATATAGTGTCTTAACATGAAAATATTTGGTTTGAAAGGAAAAGATTGAGATGGAATTTCAAATGGTAGTTGTGAATAATTTTATTTATAAATTATTTTGGAAATGTTTTCGATTCTATTTTAATAATAAATTGAATTCAAGCTTGAATAGAATGCGTCACGCAGCGATAGTTCATGATCGTCAACCCGTAACTTCGAATTGATGTAACGGGAGATCCCACTGTCGGATTCTCCTAAAACAAGAACTGATGGGTTCATATCGAAAAGACCATTCAAATGAATATAAGAGATTTAAAATCCAACGTTTAGATTTTAAAATATGTCTAAATCAGTTTTGGAAAAGGTTGCTATGGTTGCAGTTCGGTGGCCGATATTGGAAACCGACTGTAAGAGCCTTAATAAAATTATTAAAAATATGAATAAATTATGATAAATCATAATAAATGATTTGAAATGATTTTGGATAAAATATTCCAAGTTTGTAAAGATAAAAGATATTTTTATTTGAATAAGTTGTTTACCAACTCGAGTAAAGAACTAAAAGGAATTGAAATGGTTTTAATATAACCAAATGTTTCCAACATATAAACTGGAATGGATTTGATGGAAATTATCTTTGGATATTTTTGATATTGGATTCTGTGATTATACAGATATTGGTTTGGAATTGCAAGATATAGATATCGTTATTCCCAATACGGTATATAATGGTTTCAGAATTTGATGTTGAATATAAGTCGATATGATTTCTATTTACAGCCTTGTATTTAATATCAAATTGGATTTTGGGTTTATCGTGAATGGTGTCTTCATAACGTTGTTCTTAAACCCAGTTGAGAAAGGAATAAATCTTTTAATTAAGATTAATGAAGATTTCCAATTGAAAAATATAATTGGAATTAAATGGAAGTTGATTTTGGGTTCATTGTGAAAGATGTTTCAAATAACATTAGCTCTTAAACCCAGTTAACAGTAAGGTTATGATTTGGAATTTATAAATCTTTTAATTAAGATTTAATGGAATTTTCCTAAGAGAAGTTTTTCCAATTTAATAAACTAAATTGGAATTGAGTGGAATTCGATTTAATAATAATTGGGATGAGCTTCTGTGAAGGATGACCACTAATATTTATGGAATTTAAAAGGCTTCGCCTTTATTCCGCTTATAGTATTAGTCTGATAAGGAAATTTATATCGATTACGATTGATTTGATTTTCTTGAAGGTTCCATTTGAATGGAAGATGATTTTCGGTTTATCGTGAACAATGTTTTAAAAGACATTTGCTATTTAACCCAGTTAAAGACAAAATTAATTTCCTAAGTTGAATAATCATTAAATAATGATTTTTGAAGATTAAAAATAAGTGGAGTTTCAACGGATCTTTAATTATATTGAAATGGGAATGAGGTAATTAAATTTATCGAACTCGAGAAGTCTTCGAGAATGGAGTACCACCAGTTTTACTCCATGCGATTGTTAAATCTTTAATCCGATTTGAAACGTTAAATGGTAATTAAATTTACTGATAACACAATGGGTGTTAGATATGGAGTAATACTAGTTTTGCTCTATGGGATGAACAGGTTGGGATTGAGATAACAAAATGAATGATTACTTCAGTAAGACTCAATAATCACGACTTGTTTTATAAACCTTAATCTGGTTTATATGGTGAAAAGATATTATAAAATCCTTTGGAATGATTTCAAAGGAATGGATTAAATAGTTAGTTTGAAAGAAATAATCTTTGATAAAATTAATGGGAACCTTTCCAAAGGATAAGAATATTTGAATAAAAGAGTATTCTAGATTGGAATGAGGCGTATGATGTGTTTTTATATCACTTGATTACAAGATACGTGAGACCGGGTTTAATCCATTCTGAATAACTGATACGACGATTAATAGTCGAATATTTGAAGATGGTGGTTGAAAACCAGAGATCTTCACATCGTTAGGATTGCTGATGTCTCGATTGGGTTGTACACTCAAGATGAGGTTATAAGTAGTGGTCATCCAGACGTACTTGGAGATCGACTAGACATGCGAGGACCTCTCTCCTGTATTGGACATATGTGACAAGGAATAAGGTGCCTCCGATTTAGTTCAAACCCAGAACGGTCTTGCAAATGGATTGTATGTCTAACATTCTACTTCATGCTGTATTCGTTGATCTCTGCTAAATATATATTTGTTTGGTGGTGGAGAATTTATTCACTTAGCTCAACATCCCTCTTTGAGACGTACGAGCTTAGAGGTTATATATTACTGGAAATCAATGGTATGGTATGGATTGACAATGTGACATGCTATGACGCAATGATCAGGCTTTTGTTGGAAAGGTGAGCCTTGTGGTTAATGATCAAAGCACCGCTTTAATATAACACAGCTTTGTGTAGCGTTAATTCGTAAGCTTCACACCTCGGTATGAACAAAAAAGGGATGAAGGACCGCAGAGAAATGAACATATGTTGTCTTCTAGCTAAAAGGGATGTCATGGTATAAAGCCCAGACATTTTACTTATGTGAATGTTGGATGATTGAAATCGAGATACCTCAGATATAGTCGTACAAAGGCCCTTGATGGTCGACATACTGACCAAGATGGTTGCCGTACTGACCCGGTTTTAGGTCCGATAGGATCGGGGAACGTATTGTTTATGGAGAAATCCGAAACAACAACGACTGGCCGACTCTTCTGCTCCTAGGTACACATGCGTATGAGTCCTGGGCATGTGCTAGAATGTCCTTAATTTGGAAGGAGAGATCCCCATGCCCTTGTACATAGATGGAAACCCAATTTCCATTACGTTGTCTTACAGTTTTAGTTGTATTCTACGGTGACATAGTAGGATGGGGTACTATGCCATCTAAGATCGATACATTTATATTTGAAATTCATTTCTGCACTATGTACTAATAATAATAAAACATAAAATTTGCATATCAAGCATATTTGGTTATTATAAGGTAAAACTTTATCCTCTGGATTGTGTTGTATTGTGTGATGGGACTTGAGTCTTATAATAGCTTCAATTTTCTTTTTAGCATTGCGTTGTTTGTTTTATGGTATTCTAAGAGAAAACTCGTTCTGTGTCATGCGGAGTGGTCCCTTGATTTACCTAACATTAAAATAAAGCTAATATCTATTATAGTTCTAACACTAGTCCCATGACTGACTCAGAGTTTATTATTTCCCACCTAAACTCTGGGTGCCCATATTTACCACACGAGCAGCCAATAGTTTTGATTTCATGGATATTTCTTTTTACAGGATCTTGGATTCCAGTTGGAGCAATACTCTGAAATGCTTTGTATCCGTGTATTTCTTGCAGTTGTCTTAGTTAATGTTTTCCACTACACATTATATTTATGTATTTAAATTTCTGTTGCTTTGTAAATTACTGATCTTTGATATTTTTCTGTTGTATATTATTTATTTGTACTCTAATATCTTGTACTCTGATGTAAATTTTGTAATAGCAATGGAATGTTCTCTTGTTCTGTGTTCTAATGCGTCGTGTTCTCAAAACAATCCGTCTTCTTGTTCGATTTAGGCCAACCGGGAAGTTCAGGTCGTTTCATCACCACTCCCCCAAGTACTACTGTAAGTCAGTGCTAGAGTAAACCCTTAAATGAGCTGTGTTTGGGTGTGGATCATCAATGTAACGAATAGGGGTTTTCGGCCCCGGAAATCGACATAATTACCTTTCCCGTATCTCATGCCGATCTTCCAAAACACCGAAAACACCGGAACGTTATTAGAACGAATTTAGAGGGTGAGATAAGAAAGAAAGAAATATAAGAATAGAAGAAGAAGAAACACCACAACACAAAATCAGAGTCTCACATCGCGGCAGAACAAAATATAATATAGAAATAAATCTTTACTGCGGGCTTTTAAAATACTTACAATCATTAGAGTACATCACACATCTGGACAGTTATAATAACCTATCCTCAGATACAACACACAGCGGAATAGTAGCTATATAATATCACACATCTGGACTTTTCCAGCTCGTCTATTCACATCCTTCGATAACCTGAACCTGTACACCCCGGGCTAACCCGAGCATTTACAAAACACCGTGTCAGTCTGGTGAACCTGAGTGAGTAAAACTCGCACAGTATCAAGGGTAAATCATCCAACATGATTTTTAAGTTCAAAATATTTTCAAAAGAAAAGGATAATCGTAAGACCAAATCCACACATAAACACGGACAGTTTTACCTTATGATAACCCAAACCATTTTTGAAACCAATATCTTTCTGATATTATAATAATGTCTAAATACAAGTAAATAGCAATATAGTGGAATGCTTGCATCTCACGCTCCATATATATGGTATACAATCAAAACCGCGGGCACTTATTGGAGATTGGATTCCGACCTTGACAAGGTATGGGGCCACCTGCCGATAGTGTATCTCTAGAGGCGAATACACTGGGTTCAACAAGAACGTCTTGCAACCCGGCCCTCACATGACCGACCACTCATTTCGCTTGAGTGTATCGAATGTATATCACCAACAATTGGGCTCAAACCACCGTTTCCCGAAAAGGGACAACATCGAATAGATTAAAGGAGCAAAAGGATTTTCTCTAGATAGGTGATTATACACCCTAATGGGAGCGACCCACATAGCCATGCTGCCTGCCCGATTTCTGTCATTTCCCGGTTGATGAGGCATGAGGTCAGAATTTCCCTTTTTGAAATATCAGGTCACCATTCACTTTGAATGCCACATCATCAGGTCCGCCAGATATCACTTAATTGACATCCACAAAAATACTCTAGTTATTTAGCTAGAGAAAACCATTTCTCCGCCATCAACTATGGTATGTTTGGGGAAATCAACGTATGTAATTCCTTTGGAAATACTCTGTTAGACATCCGTCCATACAAATCATCCAGGAGCAGGATGAACAGAAGGTACTCTCCTACTACATCCAATATAGGAATCACCCCATGGATCAGTAGCGAGAAGTCCTTGCAACCCGTAGATCCCAACCACGACAGAACCACGGTTTATCTCTGGCCGCTAAACCAGCGATTTTTATAGTTCTTCCATGTATGAAAATCAACGATCTTCAATTTCTTCGTCTCGATCATCTTCTGATGTCTTTACGTATATGTTGGTCAGAATGGTTTTCGAATATAAATTCGATTCCGGTCTTTCCGTACCAACAATCGTATTGGACAGATTTGATAGTCGGTGATTTAACTATCAAAATAATCAGTGTTTCAATCATGACAACCCAATGAGTTCACTGGTTCAGTATTCATCATCACCTGGCCTTTTAAACAAAACAAATGTAATTTAAAACTCTTAAATATATCAATATTATAAATATAACTTTTCGCTTCTTATTTAACATAAGATTACACCTTAAACCAATTCATTTTATTCCTTAGTAAAATCCTATATCACCTCCAGTTTTCTACTTTTACTTGGAACTCTTGTTATATATTCTTCACATTCCCATTAACCATTACACTCTCTAATGGGAATAATACATATTTACTAACCTCCTTTACCATTACAACTAATATTATCTGCAGATAATCCTGATATCATTCAAGTTGGGGTATTTTAACTTCCTCTCAGACCTTTATCAACAACGTTCATATCTGCAGATAAATACAAGTTGTAATCCAAACCCACATTTCACTCTAATAGCCCTTCAAATTCCATTTAACTATTTTACTCAAAATACGGTTTCATACAACCGTCTTACCTTTTTGAAATCTATTCCTTATTATTCTTTTAATTCAATGATTAAATAATTCCCTATAAAAAAACCACATTTTAACCTTGACCCCTTTTTAAACAAATTCATTTAAAAATTCGGATTTATTTATAAAATCCTACGATCCACTTCTTTTATGGAATTCACTTTTCCAACTCCTTTTCAATCCCTTTTGACACTTCCCGCTTGAAATTCACATTTCAATTCTCCACTTTCCTTTAACCCCATGATTTTGTAACGTTAATGTAAAAATAACGCTTTAACACTTTTAAACTCCTTTTATCTAACTCTGGTTTAATATAAACCATTTTATCCCAAACTCCTTTGACTTAATTCAAATAATTAAGTACCCTTTATTTCAAGTTATTGTGTTTGCTTGAAATTCCTGTTATAACCTTGTTATAAAAATTTGGGTTTTAAATATAAAACCGTACATAAACTCCTTTCACCATCCAACTAGATTTGGTTCCAACTCCAATTACCTTTAAATGAATTCCCATTTAAAGAGAAATTTTCTAAATTATTATTAATTAAAATATTAATTTACCTCGATCATTAACTGCTGCAAAAATAGTTAATCCCTTTATTAACTAAAATAAATAGTAAATCTTATTAAAATTTAAACAATATTCATTGAACTATTTTATTTAAAACACACTTATCCAATTAAAACTATCGGTTTAGTCAACCCAACATGGTTATATCATAAATCGATTTCAATTTGTTTTTCCCTTTTAAATTAATTAAAAATATAATTAATTAATTAAAATAATTCCATTAAAATTTTTTCTCAACAACATAATTATCCAAATTTAACCGTTACGTTAACTTCCCTATTCTCACCTTTACAAATCTGATTAACATCAGTTTTGACTTTATAAAATCAATTTACAATTGATTATAACCATGAATATTTATTCCCTTTTAATAAAGTTTTATTCAAAATATATATTTCAAAATCTATCTCCAGTTATAAAATAAATTTTATAACTTCAGTTCTATCAATTCACCTAACGGTAAATCAATATAAACAAAACAAGTTTACTTTTAGGCCATTCACTGCTGATTACTCAACCAATATAGCCCATTGGTTAAAACACAACACAGGTTGACTTTTCAGTCAATGATCACTACTAAAAACAATTACCTAATCATGACAGTTCATATATGATAATATGAAAATAAATAATATATTTGAGGAATCCAGTTGGATCCCTCCAACCTGTTCTTCCCTGTATACAAATGGTTATCCAAATCGGATCGTTCAGTTTCAATTAATAAATATCGACCATTAACATCAACCAATTCACAAGCAATTCAAACGATTCAACCATTTTAAACACGTTTATTTTATAAACGTGACCAACAAGGTAAGTTACCTTTATTAGAACCAATCGTTAGAATAACGATTTGGTATTTCACTGAAATTAAATGACAATTTAATTTCATCAGTTAAATCAACAAATAATTTATAACTAGAAAATGGTCAATCATCAACAAACAGAGCACACAAAATAAAAACCCAATTTATATAAAATATAAATGGGAAAAGCTGAGTGAGTTTAACTCACCTTGATTTGAAACGGCTCATTTACAGTTAAATTAAACAGTCGTTTAATTTAATCGTAAACTCCTGTCGTCTCCATTTATGTCCCAGTCTGTTCCAAAATACAGAGTTGATTCGTCCATACAGTCTTGACGTCTCTGGTCTGATCCAATTCTGATAACATACGACAGAGTTATTAATATTCGAAGTTTATATAATTTAACTATACAAATTCCTTCTTTAAATATTTTCATTAACCCTAATTATATAATTAAATATAAACAATTTAACCAATTACATTGAGTTAAAGGAGCACAGGGTCTTCCCCCTTCATGCTGGTTTAATCTCCGGTCTCAGTATTGTTTCGATCTTTGTCCCCGAACCAAATAAAATACGCACAGCCTAAAACATGATTACATTAGTTAATTGTCACTTAATAAAGGTAATCAATAACATTGGTTTACCTTTAATTAGGGAATATCGGTCTGTAGTGCTCCCTGTTCCTCAATATCCTGCAAGCAATTAACGTTTTCAGATAATGGTTTAAACAATACTTATTTAATCAACAATTTAACTTCGTAATCACCATTTTAATATCGAATTACGTTAGTCAATAAGGCCGAGCCTTCTTTTACTTCATTCTGAACTCCAGACCCATGAATTCAATGCCTTCGTTCACGGTTCTCCCTCAAGCAGTCTCGTTGTACAGACCTGGTACCAACCACCAAGTTTCAGTTTAAATGATACGATTAAATTAAGCAATCCTCAATTACTTAATTGTCACGCTAATTACTTTGGTTAGAGTAAACCAATTTGATCTGTTTTACTGCTTCTTCACGTACTCCCCTTTGAGCCCGCACATTGAAGCTCCACCCAAACAACTGCTGCCGCCACCAATACCCTCACCATATTTCTCCCCAGGTTAAAACTACACCCTACGCAAGTCCTCCCAAGCCCAAACCGTTCGATCATCCCCTCCGGTTCACAGTCCTTAAGCATCGGTTCTGTCTGACCACCTTCTGACTGCTGCGAGGCCTTCACTCCAGTCCCTTCTCTCCCTTCTTTTGTTCATCCTCTCGCATGTTCTCCTTCAAACATCCCTATCCCCAGTATACGTCCGCCCTCATCACTTCAAGATTTAAACCCCTCACGTACTCATCCACCCACCACGGTCCTCACCCCGACAACCCAACATCTTCCACACCATGCCACACACCTTTCCGACCTCCGAAGATCACCCCTCCACTCCCGGAAATGTGACCAAACCCAACTCCTTTCATTTACATCAACCCAAATGTTGCGAGTATGAAGATAGTATTTGCAGGATCACAGGAATACAACCTTTTGGGTTTATAAATATTCAAATGAATTTACATGGATATTTTTATAAGGCTCGCGTTGTTTTGAAGGTAAGTGATGGTTTTTCTGTTTTGATTTCTAAAACGAGCCGAAGTCAGTCTTGGTGTGTATATATAGAAGAGGAGAGGGGGATAAGAACCACATCTTTCATGACGGTACATCGTAGGTAGATAGATTAGGTTCAGCTTCAGCAGGTAGCTGTGTGATGACAAGAGTGGCAGTTGAAGTGAAAATTCAAGAAAGATGGACAACATGTGTTTTCTATTCATGGAAGACTGAAGAAAGGGTGGCTGCGCTTTTAAATGGGATGCGACTAAACAGAAGATTTTGCCTTTATTATAGGTCGGCAGCTACAGAAATTAGCTATTAGTTGTGTTGATCTTTCAAGTCCATTCGACTGAAAGAAGAGACGGTTCAAGCAAAATATGACGGTAGTAACTTCTGGGGAAGGAAGAACTAAGGTAGGGAGAACTTGTTTTTAGCACGTAGAATATATGTATATCCGGTACTAAACTTTACCGCTAAGCAGTTAATAAAAACCACCACAATTGATTTCTGTTTACTAATAAAAAGGCTAATCTTAATGTAAAAAGGTATTCCGGACCCAATTGGACAAGTTTCGTCGAAATACGAGGTCGTATGAAAAAATTTCCTTTATAAAACCAGAAATAAACACGCATTTAATTTTTTCACGATCACCAGATAAATCAAATCAACTTGAAACCTTGAGATCCTAAAATAGTTCTTCAATACGAACCCAATGACACCAGTTTCGTCGAATTCTGAGACTGTTTCCCTGGTAGGCTATTTTTACCGCGTACTGCAATACCATTTTTAACGCCAAATACCCGGTCTCCAAAAATAGCAAACTATATACCTATCCTGACTCTAATCGACGATACGAGCTCACTGGAACAGGTTTCGTGGCTTAATTCGATCGTATGTTTAAGTTACACTCGAATATCCCTTTATTATATTAATTACGCGCTATAGAAATTGAACGGGCGTTTGTGGCTACCGTGGCCATATACGACATCGGTTTGCCACACCATTTAACACAGTACAATAATTTAACGATACGGTTCCAATGAAACTGATTCCATCTAAAACAGAGACCGTTTGCAAAATGGTCATTTTAAAGGCCGATATTTAAATAACGATTTTTCACAGTGACTATTTTAAAATTTGATTCAGCCATAACTTACAATCTATAACACGAAATCTGAATTTTTCTCTTTCATATGAAAATTATCATCAACACGGTCCCAACGTTTCTCGTTTCATAGAAATCCGACTTATATCGAATCCTGTATTCTCAGTTGAAATTCAAAACTTCAATTTGCGAACTACACGCCATTTTCAAGCTCTATATATATTGTATAAACATTTAGCATTCAATCACGTTTTAAATAACGATTTAAATATTAAAATCCATTAATACTCCAAATATAATATTTAAAATAATAATTAAATAAAATATTCGACTGCCAAAAACACGGGTCGTTACAATCAAGAACAAAATCCCATTAAATATCCGTCTTCAGCATCGCTCCCCCAAGTACCAGTGGAAGCCTAAACTACGTGGTGATGATAACGACGGAAAACGTCTACCCGAAAGATAATTGGCTTGCACTACGCTTGGTTCGGTCATTAACGGGGAGTCTTCATAAGGATGTCAAACAACTGACTCTCGCATGGTACACAACTCAATCTGGTTACGAGCCAGTCCTCCTAAAACCTGCCTATGATTATCGAAAGTCCAAGCTCTGACTCGAGGAAAATATAGGGCTAATGTAGGATCTAGGGTGGGATAACTCATGTTATGAAAGTACTCGTAGTACCAAAAACCGGTAATCGAAGCAATCCTAGGCCTGAGGATGCATTAATGATCCAATCCACTGTACATGTAGGCTAATATATGTGTACCCTCAATCATACACATGAGGAATACCGTTAAATGAAAACTCTGCAACTACAGCCACATAATCACAAGGTATTGCGCTAAAGACATTTTAAAAAAAATAAATTACCCATCATGTACAAAACAAAAAGTCTAGCAATCTCCAAATGGTTATCTTCATGATATACTTGTAATAATGCTTGGATTGTTTATCTGATCTACGAGCATCTAATATGGAAATTTTAAGTTATACCACTTTGTAAGTCAAGATGTGGCAATACAACAAGCAGAAGGTCATAATCCTGATACTGCTCATCATACAGTAAGGTTTCATACTGACCGATGGTTAACCGATAAGCATATAAAAGTCTAGTGGGGTGAAACCTAACTACCCTATGAGCTGTTTTCCACCAACAAGCAGCCAATGCACCACAAACCGAACATCGTTATTTAAAAGGTTTTCGATACCTATTTAAACAATTATACACTGTTAATAGCAAATTAAAAGAGTACATAAAATTAACATGTATGTATGTAATGTAAAAAAACGTACTTAAAACGTCATCCAATCCGATTTCATGAAGAAACCGATGAATAGTGGCATGTGTCGTAATCATGAATCAACCTTTATGCATGGACAATACTAAACCAAATGTGCACGCTCGCGTCGAGCCTAATATTATTTACGGGGATTATTCAATTTTCGTACTATATAAATCTCTTAAAAAGATGATAAACAAAATTTATAGATGTATCAACTAAAGTGCTGACGTGGTCTTCGCCTTCAGGAAACTCACAGAAATTAACCATCTGTTGTCCGGTCTCAAATTCGGGTTTCTATAAGGTTCCATAACTGTTTCGTCATTGTCTCTAGTGGCGCGTCTTACCGTGGTACGACGACCTCCGATATCGCCTATCGGTATGTTTTCTTCTTCTGTTGCGTCCTCCTCATTTGGATTTCCAGCGCTTCTACTCCCGATCCACGAAACCCCTCCATGCTCATGTCATTTTTTAATGGAATAACTTTTTTTTGCAGAAGCTGACGGCTGGCTAAGGAGGAATGAGGAAATGGAGCATGAAAAAGAGAGTTGGGAAGGGATTGCATATAGCCGGCTATATATAATAAAAACTTAAGCCAACTTATTTAAAATCGGCTGAGCCAGTGGTAGCTTTATCTACACACCACCACACTATTTGCAATCCTACGGTCCATGATTGCATCTGCTATAATTGTCTTAGTCGGCTTAAAATAAACCACCTGTTTCTTTTCCATGTTGGGAGGAGGGGGGTTGCTCTCAGTTGACCCCAACAAATCGACCGAAAGCAACCCCCTTGTTGGGATTGCTCTAACATTTATAATTTATTATTTAAGCTTAATTTATTTATTATTCAAATCATAAATTATACGTTAGTATACTTTGATTTATATAATAAAACAAAATAACAATTTATATAAACTTTGCCGAAACATTATAATCATACAATTGATCAAGCAATAAAATATAATAAATCACATAATTTGAAATAAACTTCAATTCAAAATGAAAATGGACACCATTTGCTTTATATTTGTGAACATCCACCAAACAACTTTAAAAAAAAAAAATGTTCGCATCGAAACCAAAAAACGTCGCTCGATGAACAACCACTGGTTGAAAAATACCATGGTAGGCTATAGTGCAAACCCACATACCCTAGCATTAACTTTTTCAAATGTCTTTTTGGGGGATTGTTAAAGGGACTCCACATTTGGGTAAGGGGGGGGTAATTTTAAGGGGACCCCAGTTTAATTTTTGTTTGTTAAGGGGGGTCTAGGTTATTTTAAAAGAAAAGGAAAAAGAAACCTAAATGTCCTTGGCTCGTCACTTATGTTAATACCTAACGTACTGAATTCAATGCAAAATACAAAAGCGTACTCCCAGAAATAAAAAACAACAATATAAAATACGCATCATGTTAGATCAAAATTTTCGTTTCTGCATTTAATTTAAATTGAACATATAAATTCCAATATGAAATTACAATTAATTTTCTGATTCAATGTCTTTCAATCTTCCATAAAACATTCTTGTGTCTCCATTACATTAATTATATTCGATTTTTATTTTTACGAGCAGTGTTAAATTGTAAGTATTAAATAAGATTTAGATTTATAATTTTTATTTTACGAGCAGTGTCTCCATTACATTAATTAAATAAGACTTATTTTGTACCCCCATAACAATTATACATTAAATTAAAATTGATCTCGATTAAAATTGATCGTCTTGACCAATCCTAGAGTTGTTTTAATGATCCCCGTCTTTTGGGTGCGTCTATTAACACCCCGTTAATTGCTCTTCGCCCCCCGCTAACTAGAAAATAAAATATGCACCCCATCATTTGCTCTTCCCACCCCGTTTAATCCAAAAATGTCCTTATTGCATATTATTTCAACGTCGATTTATTTGAACAATATCATCTATATTAATGATTTATTTATTTACTTTTTAGATCTTTGCAATTTCTGTTATTGCTAACATACTCGATCTCAAAATGCATAACGATACACATCATTGATAGTACAGTTTTTGAATTTATAATAATTGTTTTAAATTTTTTAATCAATATTTGTAGTTTCTATTTTTTATAAAAATCATGTACAATGCTGATTTTAAATTTAATTATAGCTTGCAATTTAGCATCGAACTCATATATATAGTTGAAATTATTATTTTTTAATCATTTTGCAACATTAGACAAACTATGTAATCCACTATTAAATGACAAATTCGAAAATGAAATTTTAAAATTTTATTCGGAGGGGTGAAAGCAAATAATGGGGTCCGAATAGCCGGACCCGAGTTTTTGCGTCATGATCGAAACTCATCCGTTCTGCTGTTCTCCCGAATTAGAAGGTCCTCTGTGTCTCAAAATATACTAAAATTATTGAACAGAACTACAATTATAACTTCTTCGTTTTTGAGATCTCTTTACTTTCTCCATTTCGATATTCTAAACAGATTAAAGAGAATGGCGAGGAATGGACAATCGGAACAGTTGCAGTTGCGTCCAATAACATTGTTAGCTAGGAAACGATCAAATCTGGCAAATAAGAGCATGAATGCATTGTTAGGGATGCCAACTTATGAAGCGACATTCGCAGACGATGATCACCTTCCTCGAATTAAGAAAGGCATTATTGTACCTTATGATTCCCGTTACAGGTATCCTTTGTACCAGTACCACTGGGATTTCCCAATTTAAAATGATTCATTTTTCTTAATTTCCTTAAAAAAAAAGCATGTTACTGCTATTGGCCCAGGTGGTGGGAAAAATTTCTGATAATATTTGTAATATACTCGGCATGGGCATCGCCATTTGAAATTTCTTTTCAAAGATCAACTGGATTCGTTCCATTCCTTATTATTGATCTTACAGCAGATTTCTTCTTTGCGGTTGATATAGTGCTGTGTTTTTCCGTTGCCTATTTGGATCATGATACCCAACTACTAGTTGATGACCGTAAGAAGATAGCCAAAAGGTCTGTTTTATTTTGTTTGTTACTTACAGTTTCTCCATAAATAATGCAATGCGTAGTGCCTACATTTCTATTTATTATTATCAGTTAATGCATAATGTTTCATATGCTAAGACAAAACTGAATTCAATTGAGATTTGCAAGTATTTAAGTTAATCATGTGATATAACGACACAATGCAAGGTACAACATATCATAGTTGGAGAAAATTTCATCACAATGATAACTACATCGATGGTTCGCCGTTTGGAGCTACCTACCGAAAGAGGTAGGACTATAAGTACGGACTAAACTACAAGTATGACACAGAGAACAACATCTGAAAGTATCTTATATTGAAACCTGAAGATGTTTAACATATGTTTGTATATTTGACCCTAAGAGAATTAAATTAACAAGTAAAGCATATGAATGTGTATTTATCGACAATACTATTAATAGCAAAACATACAGATTTTATGATCTAAATGCACATGATATTATAGAACCAAATGATGCTAGCTTCTATGAATATTTCCTTTTAAATTAACGAATATTGGAGGTGCATCTAGTGATACTTGGCCTCTTAGGACAAAACCAAATGAACTTTCTAAAAAGGAATATAGAAGAAGTAAGACCAAGAATTGTAGAAGATTATGATTCAAATTTTAGTGCTTTAGTATAGAGGAGGATCTCTTAAATCTTTAAAAAGTCATATCTTCATTAGATGTCGATTTTTGGCAATAGGCTGCAAATTGATGAGATGAATTATTTGTAATTCAATAAGACTTGACACTTAGTAGATTTATCACTTTGTTGTAAATTTATAGGTCTTAAATGAGTACTTAAGAAGAATTAAAAGCTGACGTCCCAGTTGATAAATATAAAGTCCGTTTTGTTGTTAAAAGTTTAGACAAGAAGAAAATATAGATTTTTTTTTTTGATATTTTTTCATCTGTAACTAAAACTGCATCATTTCAAGTACTAATTTCAATTGCATCTATTTATGATTTGTTAATACAACAAATGTTTGTTAAATTGCTTTTTTTTAAATAGTGAACTAGAAAATGAAATTTATATGGACTAAGTTGAAGGTTTGCAATTCATGGCCAAAAACATATCGTTTGCAAACTAGATAAATCTTTATATGATTTGAAACAAGCAATGACAAAAAAATTGATAACTTAATCTCTTTCATTGTTTCAAAGTTAACAAGAGTGAAATTTTATTTATGAAAAATATGAGAACGACATTTGCACTATTATATGTTTGTATGTAGATGCTCTACTAATTTCTAGGTCAAACATTCATGCCATAAATATTGTTAAATCATTATTTAGTTCCAATTTTTTGTATTGAAATATCTAAGGGAAACGAGTGTGATCATTGATATTACAATTACTAAATTCAGAAAAGACTTCTTTGGTCAATCTTACTCTATCAGGAAGATCTTAAAGAAACACAGATATTTTGAGTGTAAACTTGCATTTACACTATATGATCATAGTATAAAGCTATTTAAGAATGTTGGCGAAGGCGTACGACAGTTTTATTATGCAAGCATCATTGACGGTTTTCTTATGTCACCGACTGTACTAAACTCGACGTTGTCTATATCGTGAGATTATTACACTGGTTTACTAGTAGACTTATTATAGAGCATTAGCATGCTATCTACAGGGTCGTGAGATGCTGAAAACAAACTATGAACCTTGGATTATATTTTGAATAGTTTCTAGCTATTATTGAAGGTACACAGATGTAGAATGAAATACTTTATTCGATGATTCAAAAGCAACCAGTAGATATATCTTTAACATTGCTAGTGGAGTTGTTTCTTGGAAATTCAAAAAAGAAACTAGTTTGACTTAATCCATTGTGAAGTCTGAGATGATAGTACTAGCCTTAGCTAGTGAAAATCACATTACTTAAGAAATGTGCTAGTTTTATTTCCTTATTGAAAAACCAATATTGACCGCATTGATCATTGCGATAATACCTTGGTTGTTGCAAAAGCACAAAATTGTTATTACAATGCTAGGAGATGATAGATACATCCCAGGCACAACACTGTTATAAGCTACTCTCTTTAAGAGTTGTTTGAGTGAATCACTTAAACATTGATGAGAATTTGGCGGATCCTTTTGATGAAAGCACTAACTAGAAAGAAAGTCCTAAGCACATTTAAAAAAAATATGAGACAAATGTCCTTAAATTGTTCTGTCATGTACAATGGTTAGGGGTGTAAACGGGTCGGATCGGACCGGATCGGACCGGATGGAGGTGTGTCCTAGTCCTGTCATATAAGGGATTCAGACGGAAGTGTACCGACACCATATAACATCGGACCAAGCCGGACATCGGATCGTCCTGTCCAATATAGCCTTGGATAATAGATAAACATTGAACATTTTGGGTCGGACCAAACACTGGTGTGTCCTAGTCCTGTCCTGTGAGAGAATCGTACGGACAAGAATCGAACATTATACAACCTCGGACTGAGCTGGACAATGGACCGTCCTGCCCGATATACAACCCTAACAATGGTATCCCGACCTAATGGCTGGTGATAGTAGGAAGTAGGTTAAATGTGTAAGAACCTGTTAAGCAATATGATTTAAAACCTTTTATTTTTATATATTTAGTACCATGTATTCCTAAAGTGATCAATGGAAACATTTAATAAGATCCATACTTTTTACAGAGTGGAGTACCCTCCTTCAGGAATACCCTTGATAGACCTACCTGCCCTTGATAGACTCACCTATGTGAATGTGGAATTGTGGTCATTACCTATGGAATTTTAGGCAAAATTCCTATAGCATTTACTAAACTATGACATACGTGCATGGCCATAAATGCACAAACTTATTTGGTCGCACTCTCGACAAATAATGTGCAGTTTGATGTAAGGAATAGAGATCAAGACTACACATTACTTTAGTAGAGGAAGAACCTTATCCACTATGCAAATACTCAATTCACCAGACACACTTTCTTATGCACAATTTTAAGTTTTCAGAAACCACTTGAAAAATATTTTAAAAAAACTCGAATGGAAGATTGTTGGAAATGTTTTGATTTA
Organism: Allium sativum; assembly: GCA_030737875.1. Lineage (NCBI taxonomy): Eukaryota > Viridiplantae > Streptophyta > Magnoliopsida > Asparagales > Amaryllidaceae > Allium > Allium sativum. The sequence continues at coordinate 179 of JASFAX010002005.1, read as the reverse complement.
AGTGATTTGCTACTTTTTTTTTAAATATCTGTATAGAACTCCTAGTTTGAATGGGCCCACATTGTAGGACTGTATAGAGCATTTTGAGTAACCAATGATGCTCTTGTGTGAGTATGAACTACCAACCATATATGCACATGCATGCATTGGTTGACCTACTTGATTCGACCCTATTCGAA
>JASFAX010002004.1:0-47835 GCA_030737875.1 Allium sativum | reverse complement strand
ACCAAATCGAATTCCATTCAATTCCAATCTAATATGTTAAATTGAAAAACTTTACTTTGGAAAATCTCCTTTAAATCTAAACAAAAGATTTATAAATTCCAAATCACATTTCACTGTAAATCGGGTTAAAGAACAAATGTCGTTAAAAACATAGTTCACGATAAACCCAATTCACATTTCATTTTATTCCACTTATTAAATATAATTGGAAACTCTAACAATCTTAATTAAAAGATTTATTCTCTTCACATGGGGTTCAAGAACAATGTTACTGATGACCCCATTCCATCAGTCTATAACCATAAATTAGTAGGAGAATAATTCCCTAAGTATTAATCCCAAAGGCCGAAACCAACATCAGATCAATACCCAAGAAATCATTCAACTTAGTTAATCTCTAGTTAGTTTCTAATTTTCTTAACTCCATTGGGTTTAAGAACAGTATTATTAAAGATACCATTCACGACAAACACAAAATCCAATTTGATATTAAATACAAGGTTCTGAAAAGAAAATATGTCGGCTTATATTCAATATCAAATTCTGAAACCGACAAATATCGTATTGAGAATAACGATATATATATATATATATATATCTTCCAAATTCCTCCACAATGTCCATATAATCACGGAATCCAATATCGAAATATTCTGAAGATAATTTCGATTCAAATCCATTCCAATTCATATATTGGAAATTCTGGTTATTTTTAAAACCATTTCAAATCTAATTTGTTTATTTAAAAATATCGGATTATAATACTAGTTCATAACTAGTTCATTTCGATAAAAATATATTTTTATCACTTCAAATACAGAATTTTTCATCCTAATTCTTTCCAAATCATTTATTATGAATTTACACAAATTATTTATAATTTTAATAATTTTATCAAGGCCCGTACAGTCAATTTCCATAAACGGTCATCGAACTGCACTTACAGCGACCTTTACCAAATTTGACTTGAACATAATTCCAAATCCAACCATTACATTTCAAATCTCTTGCATTCTTTTGAAAGCTCTTTTCGGTACGAACCCAATGGCTCCAGTTTTAGGAGAATCCGACGGTCGAATCTCCCATAATATCAATTCGAAGTCAATGGTCGAAATTCGCGAACTACCGCGGTGCGGCGCGTTCTATTCAGGCCATTAAATATACATACATACATACATACATACATACATATATATATATATATATATATATATCGTCGATTTCCATATAAAACGTAATTTATAAATCGTTTTCAAAATGATTTCAACTTCATGTTCAATTTTAAACCAAAATTGAATATAACACATCGTTAATGTGTAAATGATAATATTTTCAAAACATTAGATTTTGAAATCACTTCCTTTTCAATATTCATCTAAAAATGAATAAAATCGATATAAATATCATTCACGTCAAAATGGCGTTAATCTAATCAACACGACTTTATATTTTTAAATATTTTCGTGTCCATCCCAAATCAGATATCAAAATCATATTTTGATCCATTACTGAATATTATTTTAAAATATTCATTATTCTCCATTTTATAATATTCGTTATTTTAAAATATTCATTCCTTCCGAATTGGAATCAGACACAATCAATTACCATATAATTTTATTTATATGGATTTCATACACACATGTACACCACAATAATCAAACATAGTCGACCATCATCCAGAGTGCATCACACAACTGTATAAGCGTTAAATATGAATAATCAGCGCTTATAATAGCCTGTCAACCAATCGATTGACATACAACTAAATATTGGGATTAGTATATGTCCAATATCATCCCAATGTCCGTGTGGGGTTTTCAAACAACAAACACTGATTATTATTTGTGCAGTTAGACGATGTGTAAAATATATCGTCCCAATCAATATCAGTCAAATGTGTGTACATAAACAAATCGTCCGATTTGTAAATGAGTATTTATTTTATTCATATACACGTTAAAAATTATATTTTTAACTATAAAATATTTATTTATACAATAAAAATGATATTTTTATCGTTCTAAGATTTTAGAAAATTTCGATAGCATAACGGCGAGATACTAGAACCGGAATAAGGTCTAGCCTTATCCCTCGCCTAATAATGGCTCGCGCCATGTACACACGAATTCTAATCAATTCATTTCACCCAAACAACCAAATTCCAACAAATAATCCAATCAACCAAACAACCAAATAAACATGGTTTCAAACAAAGGTGTCAGGTGCTACTAAGCGCCGTCTGCATCCTAGTATCTATATTTAACTAGAAAATAAATTAAAGTTAGAAGTTCTCACCTTTGGGATCCACTCCGTCATTCTTTAATTTGCGGATTTTGTCGTCGAGCCCCGTTTTGCCGCTTTCTCACACTTGAATTCTCCTTTTTGGCTCTAAAATTTGCATACGGCCTCCAATCTTCACCAAACTTTGCCACTAGCCTAAACACGCCATTCCAGACAACTTTTACCTAGTGGACTTTCTTCCAAAACTGCACCAATACACCGGAAATTGCGAAAAACAACAGCAGGTCCGTTGACTTCGGACGCGATTTCCGGACAGTTCCGCAATTCAAAATAGGACTTTCATATACCAAATCGAAGAGAAAATCGTGCTCTTCGATTTTGGTATTGTGGATTTTTGTCCAGAAGCACATCGTTTGAAAGTTATTAGCGAAATAGTAATAGGGTATTTTATGCAAAATGGGATTTTTGGAGAATAATGGGTTTTTGGACTTGGCGGGACCCACGGCGAAGGGGAGGGTGGCCAGAGGTGGCGCCGGACCTGCCTAGAGTGGCGGAGGCGGCGGGTGGCAGTGGTGGTGCGGCGGTGGGACCGGAGGAGGTGGTTGGTGGTGATTTGGGGTTTAGGGATCTGAAATTCAAAGAGGGAAAGAGGAGGAGAGAGAGAGAGAGGAGAGAAGGAGCGGCGGGTGGTGGTGCTAGAGGGGCGCGGTGGTGGGAAGGAGCAGCTGAACGAAGGGAACGACGGTTGCGGTTTTCTTTTTTCTTTCTTTTTTATTTAGAACGTGAGTGAGTGGAGAGAGGAGGGTTGACCCATTATATAATTAATCTAATTTTAATTCCAAAAGGTTGTTTTTTCTTTCAAACTCCAAATCGAACCCAACGACTGTCCCCTCTAACTAATTACCCTCATTCCCAACACAATGGGATATATCCCGTAAGCCAACTCGATTGTTTCGATTAGTTTTTGTCAAAATTTAAATATAGATTAATATAACGTTCAATATTGATTTTAACGTACATTTTAATTTACCGGGGCCACATACTGACTTCAAAAATTCCAGAAAAATTAATCTAGCTTTGTTTTGAAGATACGGTTCTAACAGAACTAATTTCATCGAATTTGGAGACCGTTTACAGTCATTTTTCAGTCGATTAAATTCAAACTGAATTGACCAAGCATTTTTAAATTCGCCACGCTCACATATTAATTCCAAAAATTATGAAAATTGGAATCTAGCAATAATTTGACATTCCGGATCCAACAAAAGTGGTTTCGTCAAAAACGAAGGTCGTTTGCAAAATCGCTATTTTAAGGACTATATTTCCATAGCGACTATTCTGAATTTTCAAGTGGGCATAACATTTTATTCCCGCTATGAAATTTGGATCTTTCGGATTCGTTGGAAAAATATTTTAAAATAGATTCTAATATTTCTGGTTTCACTAAAATCTGGTTTATTTTGTACCTTATATATTCATTTGAAATTTGAAATCGAATTTTCAAACTACCGCGCCATTTCCAATTCCTTTTATAATTGAAAAAAATATTTATATTCTAACTTTAATTTAAATAAATTTATACGTTCCAATTCTATTCAAAATAAATTTCTTATCGTTATTATTTAAAATAAATCATTTTTAATATTCAAAATTCATTAAAATTGCCAAAATAAAATTTTTAAATTGGTTCTGATTTTCCGGGTTGTAACATTAGCGGTTATATAGCGGTACAGGTGTAAACAGCAAGGAGGGATATAACAGAGGTGCAAAATGTTAATTAGATGTAAAACTATATACTTAAAATCAAGTAATTATCATTCTCACATCATTTGTGTAGAAGAAATGAATGTTAATTAATATTATATAAACAAAATCAAATAATAACATGGCTATGCACATTAGATTCGAGATTTACTATAGATTTGTATCACAAATAAGGCACTTATGACTTAAAATTAGCTCGTTACATTAACTTTTTTTATTTATTTTAAACGAGAACTACTGAAATCATCCTTCTTATTAAAATTATTAAAGTGGGTGGTAAATAATGCTAATTTAGTGGGCGAAGAGGAAAATTGTTAGGCTTCAAGTGGTACTATCGTTCATTGGCGCTAAATTGAAATAGCGTAGCAGCTGGAGAGTACAACGGGCTATAGCGGGGATTTTGTGGGGCTTTAGCTACATAGGTTTGTTGAGGTGTTTTATTTCGACAGTGTATTATCTATTTATTGTTTGGTTTTTTCGTGTTCTATGGTTGTCTTATGACTGCAGAACAGTTATTGTATGCCTCCCAAGAAAGGCCTTATTCTCCTTTTTGGTATTTGTATTTATTATTTGCAAAAAAAATTGTGAATATATTTATTCATATTACATAGAAAACATACCTTGCAACATTATAATTCTTGTCATGATCATCTAGGTGATGCTACCTTCCTTGATGAAGCCATCATCCAAGTTTATATATTGCTTGACAATATGTTTAAGCTCGAAAATTTTAGGAGAGAAGGAAGTAGCTGACATTATCTATGAAGGGGAAAGCACAAAGTTTAAAAAGAATGTGGGGGTTTGTAAGGACTAAAATTAGGATCTAGATATTAAATTTTTACTTACCTAATCTCCTCTATTTAATTCAAAACAAACACTTTTTCTAATATACTAGTTGTCCCCCTTTATTCACATCATTTGCGTCGACATCAAGTCCCATATGGACCTCAAAATCACTTCAAGTCTAACAAATAATTAGCACCATTAAAATTTAATTCAAATGAATATCCATATCATAAATTATTTATTGTATTTTAACTATTATATATGTGATATTTAGTACTATTAATGCTAATTAAATAAATTTTGTATGACGATTTCATAATATTAATTAATTTATAATGTTTATAATTTAATTAAACTGGATGGCAATAAGAGATTGAATGTTTAGATTATGTGACTCTTGCATGTAAATTAGATTAGTGATTAGCATTGAATATGTGGAATATTAAAGTCACAAGCTACTAATTAGATGTTGCAACATTATAGCTAAATTTATCATTAAGAGAATTTCAGTAAAATATAAGTTTACCTTAATTAAGTATTACTCGATAGTGACTATATTTACACTAGCTCTTTTCGCCAAAGGTATACCACACTATGGATTATGAAATTTGGTAATGGTCAAAATTCTAATATTGTCCATATTTTACTTTAACTTCTAAGCGTAGGCCTTAGTAAACTACTATGGCCGTAGATTTTAAGATATAACTAACTTTAGTTGATAATGATGCTACCCTTATATAACTAAGGAGACGAATCCTCTCTTGAATAATGTTTCACTTTCAATAGTTCTATCGGCCAAGCTTTAATTATTTGATGGACATTTCGCCATTATTTAACTGTATTTAAGAAAGAACTTTCATATTAAAGATCAATATTATTCTCTAGTCAAGAGAACAGTGTAATATTATCACAAAGATATTTTCCATTTGACTTTACTTAATCAACAAAAAACTATAAAAGTGAAATATTCCATAGTTATCCAATAAATATTAGTTTGTGATCCCTTGGTATCCATAATGACCGTGAGTAATACATTTCCCAATGTTCGAAAAGAGTTAAATACTCTAATCCTGATAGGTGCATCGATATTGTAATATCCTGATATTCCAATAGTAAATATCAATTATGATTTTAATTAAATAAGAAAATTAGCTTATTAAATTGTTCAAATTTAGGTAGGAGATTGTACCGTTAAGCTCGTGGCAATTTTCGTATATAACTTGTTAAAATCCGAATTAATATGGGAAAGTTATAAGAGAACTCAATGTTTAAAAGTGAGGGTTAACATATGAGTTTTCAAGACCAAGCTCAAAACCTATACATACACACACACACACACACACACACACACACACACACATATATATATATATATATAGCATGTGTTGACTACCTCCATGGCCAATCAACTGTGGTCGTCGACCACCCATGAAGGTGGATGGACCCATGTAAGCGACTTGGCCTAAAAAATTGTTAGCTATGCACCGAAGAGTGAGAATTGAATTTTTAATAAACACAATATGTTAGATTTTGAGATGAAGGGTAAGATTTGGGCTTGTGAAATGGCGAACCCAATTTTAATCAAGTTGATTGTACGGTCCGAGATCCTCTTGCACACCTATAAATGGAACCCCATTCTAAACATTTCATTTCACACATCTCAACTTCCTCTAGGTTCCCTCTCAACTTTTAGAGGTTCAACCTAAAACTAAATATTTTCTAAGGAAGGAGGACATAAATAAAATATAAGAAAGCTTAAGAAAAGGGATAAAAAAGGACCACAAGGCATCAACATAGGATGATGGGTGAGTGGAAAGTTACTAATTTGGAATTATAAAAGTTAAAGAAACAGGGTTAAAAATATTTTAACTTATAGTTTAAATTTCCAGTTTATCTTTAGTTTAGTAGAACTTTATCCTCAATTACTTTCACAATTTAGTGCAGTTTATTCTTAAATTTACAATTATTTACGTCTCTTATATACATAATAAAGTAGCATATAATTCTATAAATGTTAGATTTCAGAAGGTGGATTTGATCCTTTAATTTATGTAAAACATAATATAAAAGAGAGAAGTTTTCACATAACACGAATTAAATAGAAAACACATAATTTATAAAAAAGGACCTTAACACATGTAAAACATGTAGTTCTACAATAAAAGGGAATGGACTGAAAAGAACAAATCTTTAGGACTTGCGCGTAAACTATAACATGCGTTATAATTAAAAAAGAAAAAAAGAGAGCGAACTTATTATGATATTAGTTCACAACAGGAAGAGAGGCTATCATGAAATAAAGAGAAACATAAAAGGACTAGAATATCATAATAATAAACAACATAGTGAGGGAGGCCTGTACTGGCAGCAATCAGACATGCATGCTGTATAGAGGTAAATCAATGGCCAATAGTTATGACTCAGTCATAAGAGACTAAGGTGGGAGCATAGCTAGATTTTTGTTTGATCATACCGACGGCATATTAGACATGCATGTCGCATAGAGGTAAATAAATGACCCAATAAGAAAAGGTCCACAGTTAATGCGTACCAACAATGATCGAGCATGCAACAATGATTAAGTAGATAAGTAACTATTTTTTCCACGCTCTAGATAAATGTCTATCTAAATAGATACAGAAACAAGGTTTCGAAGAGCATAAACAAGTGACAACAACAGTTTCAGTTTCGAGGTGGCCCGCACAATGATTCATGTCCAAGCGAATTCCAATATGGTGTAAAGGACATCGACTATCATGCTAGTTTCATGGTATAGTGTAAAGACTAATCATGGTAGAAGTAGGAATCATTCCAAAAAGTTCTTCTATAGTAGGAATTTTGGTGCAAGCCATCAACCTATATAATCATCCTAAGTAAAGCACGGACACTTAATCCCCGTAACATTAGAAACGTTCTTAAGTCTATTATCTCTTAATTATTCTCCTTTTAGTAGTCACTTTATATGTAATAGAGTTTTACGCCTAATCCGTTCACCATTCTATTCCCATTAATAGGTCCACATGGCAGTGCATGACACATGCAAATTCTTCTTAGAGTTTATATTCCCTTTTATTGATGTATTCACTTCAACTTTGTCATTTTATTCATTTTGGTTATGTTGCATCTTAATTGGGAATGTTTATTTTATGATGTACCTTAATAAAATTTTAGAGATCGAAGTTGTAAGACATTTTGAGTTGTGATGGTTCTTTAATAAAGTTTTTAAGAAATAAAATGTTTTTTTGAGGAAACGGATGTGCAGCGTGGCACTGCACAACCGATTAATAAACATAAATAATAAACATATCCGACCAACAAGCTTGATCGGTAGCAAAAAATAGTAGTTTGGGATTAAGATACGATCCGTAAAGTTCAAGCAGCATAAAAATGTAGAATACAGATATATGTATATAAAATAAAGAGCAAAAGCCACAGCAAACCTAAAGACAACATCCAAGATGATCAATAGTTCCTACCAGCGAACCAACCAGCACTAGTGCTCTCCTGTGATTCTTCCTTATGTACCACCGATGGGATGGTAAGCCTGAATGGAGCAAAGTTCGCCCTACCTAAATAAACATTAAATAGATGTGTGATGCGTCTACAGAGGCCCGCAAAATAACTCCTAGGTTTTCCAAAAACGGTTGCATTGTGTTCTTTCCAGATGTACTAACCATAAATGGCGATGAAAATATCCACTGATGAGTTAGGAGGGTTGTATTGCCGATGTCCATAGATTGATGAGATCATGGGACCGAAGCCGAGGAGATGATAACTTGTTACTGCGAGAACGAGATAAGAGAAATAACAATCTAGGAAAAGATGGTGAGCAGTTTCATTATCTTGCGAGCCGGGGGCACAGATAGGATCAATAGGAATGTTGAACCGACAAAGCCTGTCTTTGCTGTTGACACATGCATGGATGAAACACCATGGAAGAAAAGGATACCAGGAGGTTAATGCCATTTCCATAGTCTAGTAAAAGAAAAGAGGCGGCCACGATGGTTCAGAAAATGATAGCATGAGGACATGGAAAACCTTGGGTTGGTGAGAGAGCCCAGCAGTAGGTATTTGAAGTGTTGGAGAGGTGAAGGGGGAGGAGGGTGTTGTGAAAATCAAGGAATTCAGATAGAGTGTCGTAGCCACAGAAGGAGTTAGGGCAAAAGCAGGCCGATCCAAGATTGGATGTTTAAAGGACGGTTAAGTCATGTAGGGAGATAAGAGGAAAGAGGTTAGGAAAGGAATCAGAAAGAGGGAGTATATTTTGTCAGATGTCGTGCCTGAATAAACAGTTATTTCCATTGCCCAACTTGACATGAAAGGGGATGGGTTTGAATAGGGGAAGTGAAGTGCAAGGTTAGGGTTAAAGTGATAATGAAGCAATAAAATCCAATCTTTCCAAATGAAGTTACCGGGAGTGAGTAATCTTCAAAGCCATTTGGTTAGGAGCGCCATATTGAAGTAATTTAAATTGATTATACCTAAGCCTCCTTGATCATGATGCAGACAAATGGATTGCCAATTAAGAAGCCGTTTGAGGTTATTACCATTCCAAAGGAATGAGCTTCTGATGGAGTTGATATGATTGATTACCCAGCATGGTGTTCTATGAAACGACATCCAATATGTTGGGATAACAAAGAGGACAGATTTTACAAGAACCAGCGGTCAACAGCAGAGAAGGAATTGGCTTTCCAGGCAGATAGTCTGTATTCTACCTTGTCAATGAAGGGTATCCAATCGGATTTTATAAGTTTGGTGGGGCGAGCCAAGGTAAGTGATGGGAAAGTGGGATAGGTTGCAGTTGAAGAAGTCAAAAATGGCAGGCCTAAGGTGGTTAGAATTACCAATCATTATAATGAACTTTTGTGGAAGTTGATGGACATGTCGGAGACAAGTTCGAAGGTGTATAGGAGAAGTTTGATACAATGTAGGTGGGAAGGATCTGTTGTGGCAAAGTGTATGGTATCATCAACGAATTGTAAGTTGGAGATCATCTGATCTAACACTGGATGTTTGATGCCCACAAAACATCTATTTTTAACAACCAACTTAACCATCTACATGAAGACGTAAGCAATAAAGACAAAAATAAGAGGGGAGAGCAGATCTCCCTGCCTGAGACCACGCGTTGATTTAATAAGGTTTCTCAATTCACCATTGACATTGATGGAGGAAAAGCTAGTATGTAGTATACATTTTATCCAATTGCACCATTTTCGTGGGAAGCCTCTGTTGGCCATGAGTTCAAGGATAAAGTTCCTATTAACTGGGTCAAAAGCTTTAGAGAAATCAAGCTTAAGAAGAATACCTGGTGTCGAAGTGGAGTGATAGTAAGAGATAACTTCCTGTTTGGCTGCAACACAGTCTAAAATATTACGACCCATAATAAAGGAAGATTGTTCGACACCAACAAGGATTGCGATAATTAATTGAAGTCTGTTATCTAGGACCTTAATGATAATTTTAAAGGTGGTACATAAAAGGCTGATATGGCAGAAAGATAAAAGGGAGGTTGAGCTGGGTGATTTATGAAGGAGCACCACGTTAGCATAGTTTAATCTTGCAATGGATGTTGGATAAGTGTGGAATTCGTTACACATGTCTAAAATGTCAGGCTTAACGATGTGCTAGAATTTCTCAAAGAAAAATGGGCCAAATCCATTTGGGCTAGGCGCCTTATCATCAGCCATGCATTTTAAAGTGGCCTAAATTTCATCTTCTGAGAATGGTTGATCAATTTGGATATGAGTGGGGTTAGGGTAAAGCACGTTACAATCTATATCGGGGAGGGGAGGAGATTGCTTGTCTAGGATGTTACGGTAAAAGTTGGAGAAGAGGCGAAGAATGTGTGCTTGGTTGGAGAAAGTAACATTATTATGTTGAATTTATGAGATAAACATGGATCTGCGTCTGCTATTAGCAAGATGATGAAAGTACGTTGTGTTTTTATCTCCTTCTTCAATCCATTTGGCTTTGGATCATTGCTTCCAACCTATTTCTTCTTGTTTAATGAGTTTATCTAGTTCGTCTTCTAACTCTTTGAGTTTACCAGCTTCGTCACTCGTAAGTGGGCGAGATTCTTCCAAATTGTTTATGTTTAGGATTTCTTCTTGTGTTTCCGCCATGTGTACTTTTTGTGTGCCCACAAATTGTTTTAGCCCATGGACGAATAATCTTTTGTAATGATCCGAGTTTAAAGACCACTCTTTCAGTGGAGGATAGACAATGAGTAGGTTGGGACCATGCTAGTTTGATGAAGTCTTCAAAGGAGGGTTCAAGAAGCCAGAAGCGTTCAAATCTAAAAGGACGTCTGGAGGTGGTAAAGGAGCTGGAGTCAAGAAAAAGGGGACAGTGATCAGAGATGATAGTGGAAAGTCCATTAACTAGGTAAAAGGGGGTGGATGTCTTCACATGCCGAGTTAAAAAGGAAACGATCGAGTTTAGAAAGCGATGGGGTTGGTCTCCGGCTAGACCAAGTGAATGGACGGTTGCTAATCAGTGGATCAATGAGAGAAAATGAATTAATGAAGGAGTTGAAGGCTAAAGTGTCGTGATAGAGATTGCCGAGAATTGTTTCATAAGGAGACCAAGTAGTGTTAAAGTCCCCGCCTATCACCCATGGGCCGTTGACCTGGGTGGCGAACCCAATGCAACCTTGCCATAAAGCGGCTCTTTCATTCACATCTTGCGGATCATAGACATTGGTGATGAAGTAAATGGTTTTTTTAAGGGAGGTGGCAAAGGGAGACGTGTAAGGAAGAAGGTTTGTTGATTAGACCAGATGGATTCATTTCGGGCCGTGATAATTCCTCCTTTAGATCCAACGGCATTGATATGTGCCCAACCTGATAGAAACGGACCACCTAACTATCTGATTAACGTTGATTTTGGATCACCAATATTTGTTTATTGAAGAATAAGAATATATATATTCTATGAGGAGACCAGATGAGATTAACGGAGTGACTTTTAGATGGGTCACCTAGCCCACATATATTCCATGTGACAAGGTTCATTGAGGAGGGTTTGAGTGCTCGAATTCAAGTGTTTGCATGACAGTCACTACTACAAAATAAGTTTGTTGCTTCGCCTTATTTGCACTGGTTGTGTCAACAACCAGTGTAAACATAATTTTTTGCACTGTTTCTAGGATAACAACTAGTGCAACTGGTACGGAAATAGCAATAGATTAGAGGAAAACAATAAGTTGCACATGTTTTAATTAAAACCTAGTGCAAATAAGGGGAAGCAAATAAAATTATTCGCACCGGTTTCATGTACACCAATGCAAATTTTATGTTTGCACTGGTTTCACCCTAGCTTTTCACCAACCAGTGCAAATGTGGAAGTATTTTACTCGCTTCTAAAGTTTGCACCAGTTAGCCCAGGCCTTTCAACTAACCAGTGAAAATGTAAATTATTTCACTGGCCCAAAAGTAATTCGCTCCCACTTTCCCATCAATTATTAGGTTGTTCCCACTTCTTCCTGCAAAATTTTACAATGCACTCATGAAAAAAAAAGAGAAAAAAACACAAAGGGAACCCAGAATTCATTAATCGCGTCTAATATAGGAGACTTCCGCCGCCCATCTCAATTAAACCCAGAATTCATCAATCTTCTCGCGTCTGATTGGGGAGATTTCGGTCGCCCATTTCGATTTAAGGTAAAAAAAACTCTTGTTTTAAATCGATTTTGATTTGATTCGACTTTAGCATTGATTGCAGTGTTGACAATAATCTCTATCTCCTGAGCCATTGAATAGATTGTGTGCTATAGCGTTGATAGAAATTCGACTATTTTGTAGTGCATGCTATAAGTGTAGGTCTGTGTGCATTTGTTCAAGTGAGTGCGGTTTGATCATGGGTGCAGTACCTCCTAGTGCAGATGTGTGTAATATGTGTGTGATGTGTTATTAACTGAGATATGTGTGAATTTTTTTATGTGAACACGAGTGAGCTTGTAGAATTATATGCAGTGCATACGAGTGTAGAGCGCGAAGGAAAAACAAATCTGAATTGTTATAAGGTGCGTTAGTATTTAACAATTTATATTTGGATGGAGCTATTATGTGATTCTATTTTATATAAAATATACTATATGATTTTGCTGTGTATTTGCAATATCTTGGAGAGTGAGGGTATCAATACAATAAGTTTGTGTGCTATGTGCATGAATCGTAGGTGCATTATGTTGCATTTATGTCCGTATACATGTTGTGTTTATGTGCTACACGTACTCTGTGTGTTAAATATGAGTAGTGCGAGAGATTTATGTGTTGTGTGTCTGCATGCATTTGTGTGTATCTGCAAATAGCTCTATGCTTTGTTGTCGAGCATCTCCGATGGTTGAAAGTGTATTTTGTAAATCGGTATTTTAAAATAATTATGATTTTAGAAAATCGATTTGGTCGTTTTCTTCAAAGTAGTACAAAAAAGAAAATGAAAAAAATACACAATAAAAAAGTATGAAAAAACAAAAGAAACCGCGGTTCAATCATGTAACAATCGAAGGTTAAATCGATGATTTAAAGGTTTGGCGAGGTTTCATGCATTACTAAGGACTAATTGAATTTTGGACTATGATGATATAAGGTTAAGGTTATTCAAGTTCAAATTGAGAGAGTCTGGTTTCAAAACTATTGTCATAATAGCCAAAGCATATCTAGTAAATATACATAACCACGTTTTAAAACCATGTATTATTTCAGCCAAAATACATAAGCTAAGTGTAATGATCTCTTGATATGGCTTCATTTGCAAGCATTTAACTGAATTGGACTTGTCACAGCCTAAGTGGATGTATATCCCTAGAATCCACATAATCAAAATACCCGGATCAAACATAAAGCTAGGTATGAGCAACTTTGACTTTACCCAGATCAAAATACATAAACTTTGTCTGTATTTTCAACGAACATAGAAACCCAACTTAAATCACTACCAATGCGTTATTTGCACGGACATAAATTAAGCATAATTTGTTTTCTCTTTTACAATGCATGATGTGGGTATTGCACAGTTTCCACAATTACTATTGTTTGGCAAATTATTGAAGACTCATAAGCATACTACACAGGAGTATATTTAAAAGTAGACAATCTGCAGACTAGCACACATAAAACGTAATATACCACCCTTCCTCGTGATGATTCAAATATATGTTAACTGATAATTTTAGAATGCAACCATCATCAACGCAGCAATGCAAAGATGTAGACCATCATGCAGAAAGGAAGCTTTGTAATTCAGTAACATGCATGTAAAATATAAACTGATGCTACATATCGATCTTTAATAATTTGATATGTAATTTTTGTTTTATATTCCCATATGTATTTAAATTCAGGGTTTCACCTCTATATAACTTTACTATGGTCCAGTTGATTTAAATTCTGTATTAACCTACCTAACATCTGCCAAGCCATTTTGAATCGCATAATTTTGTTTCTTATAAACCAACTCAGGTGACATTGAACAATATTATGATATTGTTCCATATAAAAACCTAATTATTTTTACATAACTATAATTTTCTACAAAATGTTTTCCTATGAAGAAGCATGTGAAGCACGGACTAAAATTGGTTCCTTTGACTAAAAGACAAGTCAATATGTGTTGTATAATCATAGCTTTAACGTTGAAAAAGGACAGAAGAAAATAATATATCGACTAATGTGGTACAAACTCAATAAGTGGATAAATTATAACATATTATTTAATCATTACTTCGTCCTCATTTTACATTTTGCTTGCCTTGTGCTTGAAATTTAAATTGTGTTGGTGTTCATATATTCAATTTCATTATTTTCATGTTCATGCATTGATCTTAGAATTTTCAGTCTTCGTCTCACGTTTCGATGTTATTTAAATTAATATGTCCTAATTTAACAATTATTTTTCCATTGTTTTTTGTATTTTACCAAATTATTCATATTACCATAGCACGGGGTGATGCCAAATCCTCGCTCCATCCATGGTGTTGTATTTATAGGAGTAGGAAAGCTAACTAGACCAGATCTTCATTACCGAAAAATTCCTACACTCGACCCAAGACCATGCCTAGGGGCTCGAATCGAACTGAGTTAATAGTGTGACTCGGTACTGAGTAATAGGGGATGACTCGATATCGAGTCATATATTTAGCATAAATCTGACTTCTTCCTTTTTGTTTATATGCATTGCTTTCTGATACTCTTTATATAATTCCATTGCACATTGATTTGTTTTGATGATTCATGCACCCATGACTTGGAATCTTCAATAGGATAGAATGAGGTATGCCTTTACTTCTTGAAATAGGATACTTAGAATGCTATGAATCTTGGTGTACAGGCATAGGGACTAAAAAAAAGTCAATAACACATAATATGGTATTCTCGTAAGCTACAGTTATGAATCAATTTACAGTCATAAAAGACGACTCGGTGCCAAGCCACGGGATCAACTCCACTTGGTTCCATTTTCTTAAAATCCTTTAGTTTGTTCTCTTAAGTATTTCAGTTCAAGTCAAGCTAGCATTGTATCGATGTTTGAAATCCTATTATATATGTGCTCGGGTAAAAATTTGATTCACATTTCCCTTTAGATTATGCTTTTGTTAAAGAAGGCATTCTCTATAAGTGATTGCCTCTGAAATGTTGGATCTAGATTAACCCTAGAGGGAGGTGAATAAGGTTTATCACAAATTATCGCAGAGTTTAAAAATCTGACAGGACATTACAATAATAAACAGATAACTGAATGCAGCAAAAATAAAAGTGCAGAAACTAAATCACACACAGATATACCCAGCTTCGGTAAAACTATGCCTACTGCTGCATTCCTAAGGTTTCTACTAGGTAAAAGAACAGATCACGCATACAAGACCATGTACACTCGCGAACCCCTCGCTCCTATTCTAATCTTACGCTCAAAACCCTAGACTGACCTATATCCCCTAGGCCAGATTTCCCCTGATTACGACCCCGTAACCAGTAACTTAGATTTTACAGACTCTAGCAACTGTCAGTCAACACCCTGACTGAAACCCCTAGTATTTTACAGACACTAGAACTGTTTCGGTTCGATTATAAAAGAAAAACAATAAAAGCAAAAAATAATTTAAACCCTAGCTTTTAAAAAGAATTTAAATTCCCTTAGATAAAGTAGTCTAAACCAAAAAAACAAGTGAGCCGGCCCATTCTTTTTCCTTTTTCCATCTTCAAAAATGTCGGTCCAAAAAAATCCTTTCCTCTGAGAATTAGAAATGGCTGCCGATCTGAAAACTAGGGTTTCTCTTTAATCCCAAATCTCTACGCTTGTGTGATGGAGTATGATTCTCTGATGCTCGCGTCTCTGCGGCTTGCTGGTTCTTTGATTTGAGATATTTCTCTCTGGCTTTTGATCGAAAACAAAGTGAGTTATTCTGAATTGATTATTCGATTTTGTTCTTGAATGTTGTGGGTATGGTTTTCGATAATCCTTGCCAGTGATGAAAAGGAGGTATTTATAGGGTCTAGAAACCCTAATCAAAAACTCTGATTTCATGGAATCGACTTGGCCTAATTTGCTTGTGTTTTCTCTTTTGAATTTCCTTGAATGAATTTGATTGCGTGATTTTCTTTGATTGAAATTGATTTGCTTGGCTTTGAATATATGATATATAACTTGCCCCCTATGTATTAAATTTGAAATTCCTTGCGTGAAATACTTGAATAACTCGGCTGATTTGTGATACTTTCCACTTTTGCTTTGCTTGATTTAAAAAAGGATTAATGAAATGAGGAAATCTGGATATTAGAAAAACAACCCCTTGCGTGATTTAAAATTTTGTTTCCTGGACTGAATTCTGTTTTGAAAACATGCTGGATTTCCAAATATTTCTTACTAAAAAAAAAAATCACTTTTGTGCCTTGACTTAACACTGTCATGAATGACATGATTAAGTGGTCCTCCTTGATTTCAAACTTGCCAATTTCACACCAATTTTAAATATGAACCATTTGAATCCACTGTGTTTCCAAAAGATAACTGCTTTCCTCTTTTGCTCAGATAAATTCTGGAAATATATTTGTTGCCTAATTTGAATTGAATTCCACGGTTTAACACATGCCAAATGTGATATGTTCTCTTTGATTTTCTAGGAAAAAAATTGATTCATTTTCCTTTAAAAGAAAGCTGCCGAGAATACTTGAGTTTTGAATTCTCAAAACATTAAAGATTATATTTTGTATGATTTTTGTATGTTGCCTTGTATGCCATGAGATTCTTGCCATAACATGTTTTGATGCTCCTGCCCACTTCTGATTTGTACTACTTAAAAACTTTGAATCAGTTTAAAAACGTGTCTCATGTTTGCATTTGATATGTCCATTCTTGTTCCACCTGAAATGAACTTGTACTTGCTGTTCCATTTTCACTTTGGATAGATACACAAGCACTTGTGCATGACCATCATGCATGAAACAGTCTTAAACTGTATACTGAAGTACTTGCTTAGCCACTGTCTCTTTGTCTTGCTTGTACACCAATTTGGCTTGAACCATGAATTTCTGAAACTTTGTGCAGATCACTTTTGTCCCATGCTTATCTGTTTACACTACCCATGTATCCACACATATATGTTGCTGTACACATTCATACATTCTTCATCCAGTCCTGAGATTGCCGAAACTGAACCATTTTGTCATTGACTTTGCTGCACCATATTAGCCATGCCATTTACATTCACCATGCTCACTTGTATGTACATGCTAGTTCATGCTGCTCCATTTCAGTCATGTGCCCATCACTTTGAAGGCTTTGATATCTCTGTGCACACTTGTTTTCTAATACATGCATGTATGTTGATGTTGTTGTGTGTTCACTTGTTGCACCATATACTTGTGCATCCATATCATATACTGTGTTGTCTTTTATATTGTGCTCGGCCAATTATGTTGAGCTATCTTCATGCTTGACCATGGTTCGACCAATTTGTTGTTCATTGATGCTCGGCCATTGATGTTGAGCTGCCTCGACCATTTTGATATGTTGTGCACTGAGTCGAGATGGTCCATGTGGCTACTCCTCAGTTGCACACTAGATTGGTGAGGCAGTGCACACGTGTGTATATGCAGCCATCCAGAATGGATTTCCCTGTCCCTGCATTGTATATGTATGTTGTCTGCCTTGTGGTATTTACAGTGTATCACTGTGAATATCACAAGCTGTCTAGACATAGTCAAATAAATCAGATCGAGTCAGAAAAATGATGAGAAACACACCGAAATTCTGAGGCAAATAAATTTTTAAAATAAAATTTATATCTGCTAGAATTTAGAAATTATTTCTGTTATGGATACTCTCAGTGTGTTTCTATATATGACAGGTATGAAGACTGGACTGACTATGAAGACAGAAGACTGAAGATACAAGACTGATATGAGAGTGTATTTGTATTAAAAAAAATGTGTTTGTACATATATATATATACGAAATGTAAAAACTGAGTGTTGTAGTGAGGAGCTGTGTAACAAGTGAATTGTACTGATGTTTGTATTAAACAAATTTGATTGAAATAAAATATTATTTTATTGTTGTCAAATAAATTTGTCTATCATATTCTGTTTATATACAAGTACAATATGAAGTGAATGTTTAAATAGCGGAGTTATAAATAGTTGTACTGTTTGAGTGTTTTAAATATAATATTATATTTAAATACACTGTACGAATATATGAATGTCTGTACAGTCGTATTCTATTTAAATATAAATATTATATTCATGTCTGTGATGTATATATAGAACAGTACAGTAACGAAAACATTTATAATATATATATATATATATATATATATTTGGTTGTTATCATCAAACAAAAATCATATAATTGTGTATACAACAACATTATATACAAAATGAAATTCTACCTTGAGATAATTCAGTTAACTGTGTTGAGTTATCCAAAGATATTATCTTTGCTTGATTATCTGTGTATTGGGCTTTAAACAATTTTTGTCATTGTCCGTACCAACATTGCAGTTTTTGATTCGTAATCTTTGAGTGCTTAGGAATAAAGAATAGGTCATGTGTGGTAACTTCGAGCAGGATCAGGCCATGACTCGGTACACAGTCATGGGTACGATTTAGTACTAATTCATGCACTTAGATATAATTTCGGAATTTTTCTCTAAATATTCTCCACCCAGGTTGACTCTATTTACTTTTGTGCCTTTTCTTTTTCCGCTCAAGCCAATTTTTGCATTTTTTAACTCTAGCTATCCTACCCATCGTTCATAGAGTCAACCTGGGTGGAGAATATTTAGAGAAAAAATTTACTTATCGATCATTTCACGATCATTTCACATTAGTTATCAGATTAGGGCAAAATTGAATGGACTCTAAACTGTCGCTTAGGGCAAAACTGGTGATACTCCATTCTCGATCATTTCTTGAATTTGATAATTTTAGTTATCAGATTCACATTTCAATCTAATTAAAGATTCATTAAAACTCTAATTCAGTTTTAATCTCCAAAAATCATTAGTTAATGATTTTCTTCAAAGTTAAGAAATTAATCTTATCTTTAACTGGGTTAAAGAACTAATGTCATTTAAAACACAGCTCACGATAAACCCGAAATCTCATTCCATTAACAATGGAATTTTCATGGAAAACAGATCGATATATATAGTCGATATAAACTTCCATATCCAACCGATAATATAAATGGAATAACGACAAAACCTTTTTAATTCCATATATATTAACAGTCTTCCTCTGCAGAAGCTCACTTCGATTATTACCAAATCGAATTCTATTCAATTCCAATCTAATATGTTAAATTGGAAAACTTTACTTTGGAAAATCTCCTTTAAATCTTAACAAAAGATTTATAAATTCCAAATCACATTTCACTATAAATCGGGTTAAAGAATGAATGTCGTTAAAAACATAGTTCACAATAAACCCAATTCACATTCCATTACTAATCCAATTAAATGTTAATTAATTGGTAATTCTTCTCTACATCTTAATTAAAATTTTATTCTTTTCACACGGGGTTTAACAACAGTGTTACTGAAGACCCCATCCCATCAGTCTCTAACCGTAAATTAGTAAGAGAATAATTCCCTTAGTATTAATCCCAAAGGCACAAACCAACATCAGATCAATACCCAGGAAACCATTCAACTTAGCTAAGCTCCAGTTAGTTTCTAGTTTTCTTAACTCCATTGGGTTTAAGAACAGTATTATTAAAGATACCATTCACGACAAACCCAAAATCTCATTCCATTGTTAATCGGGTCAAAGAACAAATGGTATTTAAAACACCATTCACGATAAACCCAAGAACAAATTTCAATTCAATTCCAATTAAATATTAATTAATTGGTAAACTTCATTAAATCTTAATAAACATATTTAATCTTTTCTCAACTGGGTTCAAGAACAGTGTTAGTGAAGACACCATTCACGACAACCCAAAATCCCATTCGGTATTAAATATAAGGCTCTGAATAGAAAATATACCGGCTTATATTCAATATCAAATTCTGAAATCAATAAATATCGAATTCGAATAACGATATATATATCTTCCAAATTCCTCCACAATGTCCATATAATAACGGAATCCAATATCGAAATATTCCGGAGATAATTTCGATTCAAATCCATACCAATTCATATATTGGAAATTCTGGTAAAACCATTTCAAATCCAATTTACTTATTTAAAAATATTGGATTATAATTCTAGTTCATAACTAGTTCATTTCGATAAAAAAAATTTTTTTATCTTTTCAGATATGGAATTTTTAATCCCAATTCTTTCCAAATCATTTATTATGATTTTACACAAATTATTAGTATTTTTAATAATTTAATCAAGGCCCGTACAGTCGATTTCCATAAACGGTCATCGAACTGCACTTACAACAACCTTTTCCAAATTTGATTTGGACATATTTCCAAATCCAACCGTTAGATTGCAAATTATTTATATTCTTGGAAAGCTCTTTTTGATACGAACCCAACGGTTCCGGTTTTTGGAGAATCCGACGGTCGGATCTCTCGTAACGTCAATTGAAGTCAATGGTCGAAATTCACGAACTGCTGCAGTGCGGCGCGTTCTATTCAGGCCATTAAATATATATATATATATATATATTATGTATACTTCGTCGCTTATAAATCGTTTTAAATTCGTTTTCAAAATGACTTCAACTTCATATTCAATTTCAAATCAAAATTGAATATTTCATATCATTAATATATAAATGATAATATTTTCAAAGTATTATATTTCGAAATCATTTCCTTTTCGATATTCATTATAGAAATGAATAAAATCGATATAAATATCGTTCATGTCAAAATGGCGTTAATCTAATCAACACGGCTTCACATATTTAAATATTTTCGTGTTCATCCAAAATCGGACATCAAAATCAGATTTTGATCATTTACTAAATATTATTTTAAGATATTCCTTATTTTAAAATATTCATTATTTTAAAATATTCTTTCTTTCTGAACTGGAATCAGATACAGTCAGTTATCATATAATGTTATTCATATGGATTTCATACAACGCATGTATATAGCAACCATAATCAACAATCATCCATCGTCCAAAGTGCATCACACTGTATAAGCATTAAATATAAATATTTAACGCTTACAATAGTTGTCAACCCATCGATTGACATACAACTAAACAGTTGGGATTAGTGTACGTCAAATATCATCCCAACACCCGTGTGGGTTTCAATCCACAAACACAGATTTTATTTGTGCAGTTGGACGACGTGTAAAATTTATCGTCCCAATCCATATCAGTCAAATGGGTGTACACAAACAAATCGTCTGATTTGTAAATGAATATTTATTTTATTCATACACATGTTAAAAATTATATTTTTAACGATAAAATTATTTCATTCAACACATGAATATTTATACAGTCCATTTCACACCACAATCATTTTTCATAACACAATCAAATAAACAAGTCGTCCATGGTCTGTGGACGACGGGGAGCAGTTTATATATGCAGTTATAAAATAAATAACTGAACAGAAAATTTTAGTGAGGAGTTCTCACCATTGGGATCCACTCCTCCATTTCATTTCTGAATTTTCGAATAGCTTGGATTTGCCCGAAATCCAACGCAATCTTTTCCACGCTGTTCATATTGAAAATCACATCTTTATTCTTACATCATTTATATAAAAATTATATTTTTATATCGCTCTATTTATAATAAAGACCATATTTTTATTTCAAATCTTTATCAATAAAAATCGTATTTTTATTCCAAAATCATTCATATGAAAATCGTATTTTTCCATAAAAAAACCTTTATCCTTTCATATATAAAAATATAAGCTTTAGCTTACTAAAAATATTATCTTTACCTTATAAAAAATATAATCTTTACCTTATAAAATTATAATCTTTACCTTATAAAAATAATATAATCTTTACCTTATAAAAATCAAACTAAAACTAATTTCAGTTTTAATAAATAAAATAAAGAAAAGGGAAGGGGAAAACTTACTATGTTGGACTAAAGGGGGGATGGCACCAGAGTCAGGTATAGGGGGCGGCGACAGGTGGTTGGATCGGTGGCTGGAGCTAGGGTTTGTGGCGTAGGGCTTTGGGGGAATCAGATTGGAGAAGAAGGGACAACGGCGGGGAGAGGAGCTCCACGGCGGCGGTGGGTCCGCCTAAAGGCAGCGCGATCGGTGGCCGGGGGGGGGGGAGGGGAATTCCGGTGGCTCGAGATCGGGCTAGATTTATTTTAATTTAATTTTCTGTTGACGGGGAGAGAGAAAGTGAGGGGGAGTGTTAGTTTATATAATTATTATTTTTCTCTAAAAAGTGTGATTTCATATACAATCTTCGAACGAGACCCAACGACTGCCGCCTCTAGTGTATTACCCCCATTCCGAATACAATGGGATGGTGAGCCAATTCGACCGTTACGTTTAGTTTCCATTGAATTTAAAATATAAATCAATATATTTTAAATCCAAACGCACATTTTAATTTACCGGGACCACATACTAACTTTGAAAATTCCAGAAAAATTATTTTGGCTATGTTTTGACGATAAGGTCCTAACAAAACTAATTTTGTCAAAGTTGGAGACTGGTTGAAAAACGGTCATTTTCCAGTCGATAAAATTCAAATTGAAATTACCAAACACGTTCAAATCCACCACGCTCACATATTGATTCCAAAAATTATGAAAATTGGAATCTAGTGATAATTTGACACTCCGAATTCGAAAAAAGTGGTTTCATCCAATACAAAGGTCGTTTGCAAAATCACATCTTTTAAGGGCTATATTTTCATAGCGACTATTCTGAATTTTCAACTGGACATAACTTTTTATTCCCGCTATGAAATTTGGATTTTTCAGATTCCCTGAAAAGATATTTTCGGATAGATTCAAGTATTTCTGGTTTCACTAAAATCCGGTTTATTTTGAATCCTGTACATTCATTCAAAATTTGAAATCGAATTTTCAAACTAACGCGCCATTTCCAATTCCTTTTATAATTAAAATAAATATTTATATTCTAATTTCAATTTAAATAAATATATACGTTCTAATTCAATTCAAAATAATTTCTCGTCATTATTATTTATAATAATTCATTTTAAATATTTAAAATCATTAAAATTGCCAAAATATTTTTTTTTTAAATTGGTTCTGATTTTCCGGGTTGTTATAGTTCCCCTCTTCAATTGTTTGTCCTTTAATATGGGTTTTTCGTTATGATTGAATCAAGATTGAAACATACTACGTATTTCTATGTTGTGATTATTTTTGTCCTGTTTACTTTTAAAAAAATACGAATATATTCTAGTGCTAAATTTTATAGCTGCAGACTATATTTATTTCTACGAAGTTGTTAATTTGCAAAAATATATAATACAAATTTCAAAAGAAGAAATGAACATTTTGGAATAAATTCGTAGACTTACTAATTTATTTATGTATGCATATATGTGTGTATATATTGTGCTTATGATCTCTTTCACTTGCTTTTTTTATTGACTTCTTTTAATATATATATAGATATGTGTGTGTGTAGCGTCTCTTGCATTTGCACATGGATCGTAATTGGATGTACAACGTAAAACGTAGCGATGAAGAGTTCTTGAAAAAAATTGAAGAGTTCATCAGTTGTGCACTGAATGATCAATTAAGAAAAGGGGAAGAAACCATTATCTGTCCTTGTAGACACTGCAAAATAGGAGGAGGTTCCGTAACACTGATCAAATTAAGGATCATATAATTTGTTATGGGTTTAAGCAAAACTATATGCAATGGATATGGCATGGTGAAAGTATAGTTAGCAGAGCTCGTTCTAGCAATCATGAGAATGATGAGAATAATCAAGAAGATAATCATGAGAATAATGAATATGATGAGAATGTCCGCATTCAGGAGATGTTTTGTGATGCTGAAGAGCAATTGATGGAAGGGCCAAAGTCATTCGAAAAAATGTCAGCTAATGCCGAGAAACCTTTATTTCCAGATTGTGCTAAGTTTAAAATATTGTCTGTTGTGCTTAAGGTTTTCAATTTGAAAGCAAAATACGGGTGGAGTGATATAAGTTTTACATCAATGCTTAAACTTCTGAAAGACATACTTCCGAAAGGTAATGAGCTTCCCACTTCTAACTATGAGGCAAAGAAAATTATGTGTCCAATTGGTATAGGATATAAAAAGATACATGCATGTCCAAATGATTGTATGTTGTATCGAAATGAATATGAGAAGTTGCGTGAGTGTCCTAAGTGTGGATTATCACGTTACAAGTCACAAGGGAATGCTCGTAACCAAGCAAATAAAAAAGAGTCTCCGGCAAAGGTTTTATGGTATTTGCCAATTATACCAAGATTTAAACGCTTATTTGCAAATGAAGAAAATGCAAAAAACTTAAGATAACATGTAGATGTGAGGAAAGATGATGGATCTCTAAGGCATTCAGCCGGTTCTTTATAGTGGAGAAACATTGATGCAATATACCCTGATTTTGGTAAAGAAATTAAAAATCTTAGACTTGGTCTTTGCACAGATGGCATAAATCCATTTGGAAACCTAAGTAGTCAACATAGTACTTGGTCTGTTCTTTTGGTGATTCACAATCTTCCACCTCACTTGAGTATGAAACGTAAGTACATTATGTTGTCTCTTTTGATCTCTGGACCACGACAACCAGGAACGACATCGATGTTTACTTAGCTCCTCTTATGGATGATCTAAAACTTTTGTGGGATAAAGGCGTGTGTGTATTTGATGCATACAGTGAAAGTGATTTTACATTGCGTGCCATGGTTTTTTGTACATAAATGATTTTCCCGCATATGGTAATTTGTCTAGCTATAGTACAAAAGGTGCCAAAGCATGTCCAATTTGTCAAGATGATATGGTTGTTGAGCGAATGCATTATTGCAAGAAGAAAGTGTATATGCATCATCATAGATTTCTCCCACCTAATCATCATTATCATAAAAAAGGAAGCCTTTCAATGGGGAGAGAGAAAATGGAGTTGCTCGTTTGCCATTAGTAGGTAATGATGTTTATGAACGTTTCAAGGATATTGAAAATAAATTCAGTAAAAAAATTCCTCTTCTAAAAGGCTCATGAAAAAAGTCTATATTTTGGGAACTTCCATATTGGAGACATTTACAGGTTATGCATTATCTAGATGTAATGCATATAGAAAAATGTTTGTGACAGTATCATTGGGACACTCTTGAATATGCCTGGTAAGACAAAGATGGGGAGAAAGCTATACAAGATATGGTGAAAATGGATATTCGGAAGGAGTTAGCACCAGTGCAGAAAGGTAAACACACCTATTTTCCTCCTGAATGTTATACATTATCTAAAAAATAAAAAATTAGTTTATGTGAATGTCTTCGTGGTGTCAAGGTTCCATCGTGTTATTCTTCGAACATTAGCAGTTGTGTATCAATCAAAGATCTGAAATTGACCGGCATGAAGTCTCACGATTGTCATGTGTTAATGCAACATTTGTTACCTATTGCAATTCGAGGCATATTGCCTAAACATGTTAGACATGTTATTACAAAGCTTTCTATATTTTTTAATGTAATTTGTAGCAAGGTAATCGATCCTGATACATTGGATGCTCAACAAGCTGATGTTATTGTTACTTTATGTCAATTAGAGATGTATTTTTCTCTTCATTTTTTTGATGTTAAGGTGCATTTGATTGTCCATCTAGTAAGAGAAACCAAAATTTGTGGTCCTGTGTTTATGAGATATATGTTTCCTTTTCAAATGTACATAGGGACTTTAAAAAGAAAAGCAAAAAAACCGACGTAAACCTAAAGCTAGTATTGTAGAAGGTACTGTAGCTGGGGAGGTTATTGAATTTGTCACTCAATACATAACTGGTGTTGAACCTATTGGACTTCATAAGTCTCGGCATGAAGGATGACTTGACGGTCATGGCACACTTGGGTTAAAATTGATTTCAATTAGTGAGGAAATGTTTCATAAAGCCCAACTACTTGTTTTAGAACACCTTACCGAGGTTCATCCTTACTTGAAGGAGCACATGGCAATTATAAAGTCTAAGAATCATTCAAAGAACGAAATGTGGTCGACAAATGAACTTAACCATTCCTTCATCGAATGGTTTAAGGACACCGTAATGACTCAATTGCCAGAAGAAAATCATGATATCTCTGATACAATAAAATGGTTGGCATATGGGCCTCGAACTCAAGTTAAATCCTATGAAGGATATGATATGAATGGCTATGTCTTTTATACGAAGCGACACGATGAGAAGAGCATAATGCAAAATAGCAAAGTTAGTGTCGTGGCGTGTTCAAAAGAATTTGCTAGTGCTAAAGATAACAAACCAATAAATGCGATAATGTCATATTATGGGGTAATTGAGAATATTTGGGAGCTTGAGTAAAAGAACTTCACGATCCCGCTATTTCAATGTAGATGGGCTAACAACCATCGTGCTGTACGAGTGGATGAACATAGATTCACACTTGTTGAATTTAGTCGAGTTTGTCACGATAATGATCCACTCATTTTGGCATCTCAAGCAAAGCAAGTATTTTACATCATCGATCCAGCTGATAATAAGTGGTATGTTGTTCTTCCCGACAAAAGATGCATTGTTGGAGTTGATAAAGTAATAGAAGAAGAAGAGTATAATCAATTTGATGAGAGCCCACCTTTCTCCATTGGCATAAGTCTACAGGAAGAAGAAATTGATTTAAACGCTAATTATACACGTTTTGATCACAACGGAGGGGTTTGGATAGCGAGGTAATTTTGAAGTCAGTACAATTAATTTATCATAATTATACTTTGGGTTAGTGGTTTTATTTACGTGTTGTCCATTTTGATGAACAGGGAAAAGGATGACCTAGAATCTTGAGTGTGATGTTCACCATTTTGTTTAGGCTTTAGGAAGCTATTGGTCTACTTGTATTTTATCAATTGAGTTAGAGAGAAATGTCTTAGTTTCGAGTCAACTGTTACTTATGATTGTGCAAGTATTTGTAATGAAGGTAGAGCTATGTTTTAGTATATTGTCCTTGGAGACAATTTTTGAGTCAGCTATACTTATGATTAAAAAACCCTAAGTTTTGTCCTTCATGGTCTATAACTTTTATTCGGCATTTAAATATATATGGTTATCTTCCAATTTAGATGAAAAATAGTAAAACTTAACAGATATTCATGCGGTATTAATAGTGTTGGATAACTAACATAGTCATCAAAGCGACCTTGACAGCTAGTGATGAGTCTATTTTTCGGCTCGCCAACCCTTTGTTGCTGTTGGAAATGCTCTAAAGATCAAGCAGTTTTCTAAATCAAAATAAATGCTAATATTTTTAAATTCACTGTCACTGTAAACTTCTCATTTAGATAAAGTGAAAATTCTAATAGAGGTAGCATATATGGTGCTAGCAAGTAGCACTAATATGCCATCTGAGTTACTACCGAATTTAAAGATCAGTGAACACAAACTATTCAAGGGCTATGACATGTCAACGTAATAGGGACTATGCACACCTGTTTTCCTTTATTTATAATAGGTATATTTTTCACTTTTGGTTGTGCAAGTATTTGTTTTCCACACCTTTTATGATCTGATATCAATATGATGCATGTGTGCAAATTAATTACAATATATGATTATGTAAGCTTCATGGGGTCTTCCACTATCTGGTTTCCATTTGATTCTGTAGTTTCTCCATTATTACTTAATATACATATTTGCTATCATTTCCAAAAATATAACTGGCTTCTGATCTTTTATGGTTTACTCATCTTGTAATACATTTTTTTCCTTTCCTTTGTAAAAATAACAATAACTAGCTAAATCTTTTCGAATCACTGATTTTCCTTTCCACTGTTAATAGATCAAATGTGCTTCAGCTTGGGAGTTCATAAGTAAAAGTTGCTCTTTGATCTTGTAATACTACTAATAGATCAAATGTAATCCCTTAGCACAACTTTTAGTTTTACCCCATTAAAATAACTTATTTTAGGTTTCAACTTACTTTTTTAACATATTAACAATTTTTTCATGGGAATAATTAGGTAAAATGCTGGGTTGGGAAAAATAAACATATCTTTGTCACTAGCTGAAATAGAAATATAGTTTTAACTATCATCCAATTATTACAAAGACATTTCCTCTTTCAGTACATACTGACTAAAGCTAATTTTGGTTGGTTAATTCAATCAGTTTCATCGATGTCATTCAAACAAGAAAATTTAATATTTTATTTACTGCAGATATAAACAAATTTACAAGTTCAAAACCCCATTCTTGCAAAAATATGTATAATTTTATTTTATATATTTTTCAATTTATTTTTATAAAAAATAAGTAGAAATTTGTTAAGTCAATTAACTGCTAATTTCGATAATGTAGGCTGTGCAGTATGTTATTGATATGTATAATTAGGCATAAAATATTTTATTTTTTACGCGGTTCCATTAATTATGCATAAATATAAGAACAAATACCACGATAATGCATTGATATTTAACTTCGTATAAACATGAGAGAATGCTTCTCAGGTATTCATCTGTTGTTGACTATAAAATTGCTTTCCAGTCTTGCTTGGGATATTCAGCCACATCTCTAGTAATCTCCCCTGGGAAAGACACAAAGCCTGCACTGGTCTGATAAGCAAATCCGTCGACATTCTGCTCCTCTATCAGGTAATTCCCAAACTATGAAGCATCTTCATGTCCTTCATGAATAAACGCAAGTTTCGGGGTAATGCACCTCTTCTGCTTTAATTTATTAATCGTTGCCCTTAACAGGCTTGTATCCGTATTGTGAACATAAATTAGAATTTGGATGAGCTTCTGACCTAAGTGATATCAAACACAGTCTAAATCATCATCAAATATCCGCAAACAGCCCATAAAACACCAAAAGATGGATTGATTAGCGACTAGCATATGATCTGAAATTGCATGGTGAAAGTTAAACAGTTAAGAATAAATCACTATCATAAACAAACTCATTTAATATTTTGCCTCATTGGGTTTACCATGGCTACATTGTTGATTCTTTTATTAATTTCACTTAGGACATCCATTTGAACATTTGCACAAGTACTCATATAGCATGCATTTTTCATTAATTTACAGGAAGAAATTTACATATAGCTAAGCATTTTCACCATCAACCAATATTTTATACAGTTTTCAGTCAAACTACAAGAGAACAAAATACGATAAATTAAATAATTGCTGATAAAATTCTAAAACAAATCAAGTATCAGTGCATCAAACATGCTCAAAATACTATACCACATCTTCGGTTAGCCTATGCTACAATTAAGGAACGATTCACATAAAGTTGAGGTTTTCCTCAGTAATAATGTTTTTTTCATATCATTTTATGCTAAATGGCAACGAGACATCGTTGTTTGCTTTTGGTGTCCAATTCTTGTATTTTTCCAGCACTCTTTCTTGATTTTTTTTTCTCTACCGACTTTCCGCCTGCTCCATCCCAAATTTACTCTTGCTGCGCACCATTGGTAAATTTTAATAAGAACCACTTACATAAATATCTAGTTTGTGCATAAATGGTTTCCAAATGTAGAGTGTAAAAACATGTTGATCTTGGTTTCATTAGATGGCTTAGAAATTTCAAAAGGCTCTATTTTTATTTGTTATTTTTGTGGATTTCTTTATTTATTTCAGTTTCAAATCATGGTAAATATTTCAGGATAAAACACTAAACTATTGTACCGTTAAACTTTCGATTTTTTATTTCTTTTTACCACAAAGAAACCATCTTCTTCAAAAGGTTTATAGTACAGTATGTAGTAAAATTGAATTATGATAAACATCTGAAAATTATCTCTATTAATTCTGAAAGAAGCGCTGATCATATTTTAAAGTATACCGTGTACCATTCAATTATTTATTCTCAATTGCATATAGAGATTCACATGCATTTTAAGTGCAATAGATTATGTTCATTTAAGCTTGTTGACTGCACTATGGATATCTAATTATACTTGTGCATGTGTAGTGTAGTTATTGCATCCATCCTTGATTTTGTTATACGTCAAAATATGTATTATTATTAAATTTGGTGATACAAAATCACAAATTGATTGGAACAAATTTGCAAAAAATGGAAAGTAAATATTTTTATAATGGGAATTCATTAATTGCATTTGATGAGATGGTAGAGAAATAAATAAAGTGATTAATTTCTTCCACATATGCTAAAGAAACGGATTGATTTACTTTTTATGTTTGCACATTTTTTACTATGGTAATTTTCCTCCATTATATTATTACCATATGTTGGTAATGTAATTGATGACTCACATGGATTTGCACTGGCTATATATTAAGGAGTAGATTTTAGTGTAAACTCATCCAGGCATGGAGCCAGTAATCCCTAATGGTGCCTCTTCTAGTTAAGCCTAACTTGAGGTTTGGATATGTAAACTCTTATTTTGTAATCTCTTGTAATTCTCTCATGTGGAATAAAATCTCTCTCTTATGGACTGAACGCACACTATCTTATGGAGGACAGTGTAACCAGTATAAATATTGTGTCTCTTTGTTATAATTATTTACTATTTGCTTGATGTAATAGAATAATTACTATCAAATTAGATTGACGTTCAATTGGCAAATCTAGATCTTGCTTATTGTTCTTCATTATCTATGCAGCCTTTTTTGCACAATAGATTGGTATCTATGCAATTTTTGTATAACAAATTGGTATCAGAGCGAGGCGATTTGTTTTAAATTGTACATCAATTATTTTTACAAAGGTTGGTAGATTCAGTAGTAATTATGCTATTACTATTTTGGGGAAATAAGGAAGACTTTGGTGGAGGAGATTATGTTGAGAGTGAAGAACATTCCAAACTGGAAACTTTGACGTGATATGGAGTTTACTGCGTTGAAGGGACCATTGGATTTGGGAACTTTTGATCATGTTTTAGACAGGAGTCTTCATGTTGATGATGCTTGAGGGATCCAAGATAATCAGGAAAGGAGCTCAGGTCAAGTGATAGACGGGTGTCGATACAGAGATCATTGTGGTATTACAAATTTTTTTTAGACCGTTGTTTTTTGCGCGGTGCAATTCATGAGGAGGATGCATCTTTTGCAGGCGGTGGGTGGAGTTTGTAATGGTTTTGATTAAGTGGCAGGAGAGAGTTTTTTGGCGATTGAGAAAATTATTTTTTGGCCTTGGTGGTGTTGAGATTACTTTGGAGTCTGCCTTCTTTTTTATTTTGGATATTTGCAGCATTTTTGTTGGCTGGCGGGGACGTAGTCTGAGCTCGTTAACATGTTGTGATGGGGGGTAGCTTTGCTGGAACCCATTAGGCAAATATTCATTTATGGTTTCTATCTCATTGTGAGATTTTGATTGAAGGTGTAGTTCTTTTGAAGAGTTTTATGATGTGAAGAGAATTTGACTCAAGGTGGAGTGCTGGAGATATGTGATTTTGCATCAAGGTGGAGTGTTAAATTCGGTGATACAAAATCACAAATTGATTAGAACAAATTTGCAAAAAATGAAAAGTAAATATTTTTATAATGGGAATGCATTAATTGCATTCGATGAGATGGTAGAGAAATAAATGAAGGGATCAATTTCTTCCATCTATGCTAAAGAAACGGAATGATTTACTTTCTATGTTTGCACATTTGTTGCTATGGTAATTTTCCTCCATTATATTGTTACCATGTGTTGGTAATGTAATTGATGACTCACATGGATTTGCACTGGCTATATATTGGAGGGTAGACTTTAGTGTAAACTCATCCTGGCATGGAGCCAGTGATCCCAATGGTGTCTCTTCTAGTTAAGCCTAATTTGAGGTTTGGATATGTAAACTTTTATTTTGTAATCTCTTGTAATTCTCTCATGTGGAATAAAATTTCTCTCTTTTGGACTGGACGTACACTATCTTATGGAGGATAGTGGAACCAGTATAAATATTGCATCTCTTTGTTTCTCTGTTATAGTTATTTACTATTTGCTTGATATAATAGAATAATTGCTATCAGATTAGATTGATGTTCAATTAGCAAATCTAGATCCTGCTTATTGTTCTTCCGCATCTATGCATCCTTTTTTGCACAACAGATTGGTATCAGAGCAATTTTTGCATAACAATTATCTGGTTTACGTATTATTGTCAACACTTATTTTTGCATATGTTATAGTGTACGTAAGAATTGTGCTCAACTTTTGATATAGGAACAATGGAGTTACAGTCATATGAAGACACTGAAGAGCATAACCCTTCTACTTCACAATTGCCATCTAAGAAGAGGCGAAGAGGTCCAACAACCGGAAAGAAATATATGACACAATAGCCAAAATATATAGAGTGTAGTGACAATGGCAAACCCATTGGAAAGTGGGCAAAATCTTATAAGGTCGCGATTTAGCTATATCTAAATTGATATAAATATTAAGAGTTGGGACATCGTTAGTCAAGGTCTTAAAGACCTCATTTGGGAAGATGTCAAGGTATTATAAATTTATCTGTGACTCCCTTATGTTACAGTTATATAAGTTGATTTAATTTTAAAATAAATAATGTAAAGACCTAGATATTGGTGTATTTTTCATGAAATTATTGCCTTATCTTAAGAACGATAACTTATGTTTATGTCTTATCTTTTGTTATCTCAGACTGAGTACCAAATGTATGACAAAATGAAAGACATTACATTAAGATATGTTGGTGGACGATGGAAGGATTTCAAAACAAAATTGGTTGGTGGTTGGATTACGAAGACAAGAAAGCTTTCGGAGGACCACGAAGAGCCGTACGAGTATTATGATGGTATCAATAAAGAACAATGAGAAACATTCAAGAAGAACTATGAAACTGAAGAATTTAAGGTGTAAATATAATTTTATTTAGTGAAAATAAGCATCACGTCCCTAAAACTTATCAAAATAGAAGCCACGTCCCTCCCTAAGTTTCAATCCAAACTCACCCGCTATTTTTCAACTTTCGCCTTTTTCGTTTTTTTGGCCGAAATTTCAGGCGCTATCTGGTAAAAGAAATAAAAAAAATCTAAAATCTGGAAATATTCTCGAAAGTCCACGCAAATTAAAACAAAAGTCGCATACATGTATGCAACTATTACCAATAGTTACATGCATTGTGTGCAACTATTGCATAAGATTTTTTGGCTTGAAAATCTAGGCCGAATCTTGCATACATGTGTGCAACTATTTGAAATATTTGCACACATGTATGCGTGTATTTACACGAAGAAAACTTAAGTGAATTTTACCCATTCCGTACCTATGAGGAAAATAGGTATGTCCTACAAGTGAAGTAGGTAGTCTGCGAGTGAAACAAATGTGCTTTCACGTCGTTTAACAAGTATGAAAGAAGAGATGTGGTTTTCACTTGTTGAAGTTGACGATAATCATGGGATTTACCGAATGGAGAGGCCTAATAAATCCCATGGAGAAACCATGAGAGAGTGGGTTGAACAGTTGAGTAAGCCTAACCAAATAGAGATGAGAGTTGTGATCGAGTTTGTCTATGTCTGAAAAATAAAGAAATTGTGTTGTAAACTGAATGTTAGCACTTTCAGTTTAAGGGAGGGTGTAAAAAGTAACACATGTTTAATAATAAGTTTAAGTGGTGGTTGCTACAAACTAGCATGTTTCCTAGTTTGTAGGTCAAGTAATTAGTTAGCGGTTTGTGTCTTACGTTTATTGTAATGACCCGATAATCCGGTCCAATTTGAGCTGACCAAAAACACAAGTCCAACCCCAAATTAAACTGAAAATCAGGAAATTAATAGAAAGAAAACAGAGGGTGAGGAAAGATAAGATAGAAACTTAGAATAGAAGAAGAAGGAGAACACAACATCATAGTAACACGAACCTCACAGCGGAACGAATAACATATAATATATAACATATCCTTGAAATAAAATCAGCGTATGTATACAATAACATTACCAGAGTACAACACTTACAACACATCGGAAATAAACTATAGCTATATAATACTGAAGCCTCCTGCTCCAAGCTCTTCCAGTATATCTGTAAATCTCGACTACTTGACTGCCCGCACAAAATTGGGCACCCAAGAGTTTAGGGAAAACAAAACAAAATAAACTCTGGGTCAGTCATGGGACTGGTATGAGTAAGCAGTTTAAAACAGTTTGAACAAGTAAACGATATCTCATAAGACCACGCCGTATAACGGAACGGGTTTTTCCCTTATGAGAATCCAAATTATCTTTATATCAAAAACCCTTTTGATAATATAATAATGTCTATCAACCACAATATAATAATCATCTAGCAGAAACGCTTTCATCTCACGTTCTACATATATAGTATACAATCAAAACCGCAAGCATGTATTGGGTAATGGATTTCCAACTATGACAAGGTATGGAACCACCTTTCGCTAGTGTATCTTTAGAAAGGAATACACTGGGTTCAACAAGAACATCTTGCAACCCGACCACACATGACCGACCACTCATTTCGCTTGAGTGTATGGAATGTATATCACCAACGATTGGGATCAACAACCGTTTCCCGAATGGGACAGCATCAACAATAGATTTTTAGAAGTAAATGAAACTCTAGATCAGGTGATTATACACCCAACTTCGGTGCGACCGACTTAGCCATGCTGCCTGCCAGATTTCTGTCATTTACCGGATGTGAGGCTAGAAGCTACGCTTTATCATCACACCAGATTCACTTAGAATGCCACATCGTCAAATCCATCAAATCACTGATTGACGTCCTCAACCATACATTATGTGTTAGCTAAAAAAAGTTTCCTTCTCCGCTTCCACTCTTGGTACGGTTGAAGAAATCAATGTACGTGACATTTCTGGAAATACTCTGTCAGACATTCATCCATACAAGTCATCCAAGAACAGGATGAACCGAAGGCACTATTTAGTACATCCATCTTAGGCACTGTTATCTAAGACTTATACAATAGCCCTTGCACTTTACTCCGTCTTCAATTATCTTTGGCATATGTGTTTCGCAACGCTTATGCCAATACAGAGTGGTTCTTTGGATAATAATCCAACCGGTCTCTCCATATTAACAACGTTAAAATGGTCAAAACTTCGATAGTCTGTGATTTAACTATCGAAGAAAAACAAGTGTGCAAACAACGATATTATTTCCAGATGGAAATTATATCGAACAAACATCATTTAACATTTATCTCTTTATTCATTTTACATCTCCTGTTTCCCTATATCCAACATTTGCTATTTTCTATATTTAGAAAATAAAATTTATTAACACTGGAAAACATTTACATTCCTTGTTTTTCTGTATTAGAAAACATTTCCGATTTCTTGTTTAGAAAACATTTCCAACTCCTACGTTTGGATTAAGCAGATGTTCAGATAAAACATCGCTATGCCAACTCAAACCATTTCCTTTAATTACTAAATTCACTTAACCATCATTTACTGCCGAACCTTAACCATTCCTTAGTTAAATACGAAGCCATTCAAGTTGGGGTAGAACTACCTCTCAGACCTTAACTGAACAACATTTCTAACTTTGAAATAGGCAAAGTTCACTTTATATTTCTTTAACTAACTTCCTTACTTAACCTTTCTTTCGAGTAACTATATTCGATTAACTCTTTTCAGTTAACTTTATTCGATTAACTCCTCTAATTCTATTCGAATAAACTATATTCGATTAACTCCTCTAATTCCATTCGAATAAACTATATTTGATTTATTCCTTTAACTCCATTTAACTCTATTCGAATAACTAATATTCGATAACTCTATTTAACTCTTCTTCGAATAACTAATATTCGATAACTCCTTTTACTTTATTCGAATTACTAATATTCGATTAACTCAATTGATTCTATTCGAATAAACTATATTCGATTAACTCCTTTATTTTAACTCTATTCGATTAATTCTAACTGGTTAACTCTTATTCGAATAACAAATATTCGATTAACTCTATTCAGCTAACTCGACTAGACTAACCCCTTTTCGAATAACTAATTCGATTTACTAACTTTCGAATACCATATTCGATTTAACTCCTTTCGAATACCATATTCGATTTAACTCCTTTCGAATACCATATTCGATTTAACTCCTTTATTCGCTTTATAAAGATTTCCTTTTTAACAACGTTTTTTTTAAGATTTACTTTTAGGAACGGTTCTCCACTTTAAAATGATTTCCTTCTTATAATAGTTTCCTTTTTATAATGTTTTCCCCTTTTTCTAAATATCTCCTATTTATAAATATTCCAATTTATAAATATTTCTTATTTATAAATATTCCATTTATAAATATTTTATTTTCAAATATCACTTTGAAAATATTCCCTAATATCAACATTTCGGTATGTTATGGTATTCAACATATCAAATCACGATGATCAGTATCGTCCAAACACATATAATCGACAACAGATTATATATCACATCATATATCACAATATATGAAAAACAGTAAAATAAATGTTGAGGAATCCAGTTGGATTCCTCCAACCTATTTCCCTGCATCACAGATGTTAAACAATATAGATAACATCACTTTCAGTTCCATATGATATATTTTGTTAAACAGAATCAATATAGAAATTCAACTAACTGACCAGCAGTTCAATCAAACAGTCAACACACAGTCAATCAGCCAACATTTAACAGTTCTAAAATACTACATAAATTTATAAACTGTTCAGAGTTAGTGAGATTTACTCACTTTGGCAGTTCATCGTTAAAGAACGATAAACTGTTTATTTGATTTGAATCAAACAATTTATTTCGCCATGAATTCAAACGAGTCCCAATCCACTTCCAGTCAGCTTCATTGTGAAGCTCTCGTCCATATGATCCCAACGGATCCAACCGTTTGAAATTCTGATCACATATGAAATAGATACACGCTTTTAAAGTTTGAACTAATTTAAAAATAAAAACAAATTTAATTGATTAATTTAACGGGCTTTACCCCTTTCACTCACCTGCCCATTATCTCGTTTAAAACCCAACCCGTCGAATGCTTCTTCCCCCAAATCAAATTCCATCGCTCCAGTTAATTCCGAACCCAAATACTCCACGTTGACCCATCGTTTGACCACCACTCCCCATCACTTCGGCCATCTATCTCGGCCGACACCAACACCACCTCATTCACCATCGAAATTCGCATCCACCTGACCCCTTTTCCTCCCACTCGAACTACCCCTCCTCGCAGCGACCTGTTGCCCAAACCAGCGACCCCGACATCGCTTTCCACCTCCCCACTTCGAAATACCTCTCGACGCTGCTACTCGGTGCGCCTCGACTTCCTGAAACCCAAACGAGCCACAAAACCACGTATCGATGCTTCTAAACTCCAAATCCCGGAACCCTAGCACCACTGACCCGAACTCGAGACACTACAGACGGCGTCGCACCCTTGTTTCAGCATACCAAATTGAAGAACACACCATACTGATCCCAAATATGTGTATTTTGGGATTTGTAGTTTTATATTTGATTTTAGAATGATTTTAGAAATGGACTTTTACTGTTTCATTTTTGTTAGAGGCTTGCGGCGCATTTTGATCTATTGACTTTAGAGGAAGTGTATTAGGTTTAAAAACTTAAGGGTAGGGTATTTATAGAAAGGAGATGGCATATTCTCGGTATATTCCTTTCTTGTTAATTTGTTATTGCCTTCTAAAAATCCGTGCTGTCACACATGATACCCAAAAATCAAGAAACTGGACATGCAGCTACTGTTCGACATTACGGTCCCAACGAAACTGGTTTCGTCGAATTCCGACTTCGTTTGCTCACACAGCTTATTTTTAACCGTCAAAATACTGACTGTTTTTCACTCTAAAAATCCGTACGGCCATATACTGACTCTAAAAATTACGAAACTGGAAATCTAACAACTATTTGACATTGCAGATCCAACAAAATTAGTTTCATTGAATTCCGACTTGGTTTGCAAAAGTGGCTATTTTTAAAGCCCTGAATAACCCATTTAAATATATAAATATAATTAAATTAAATATAAATAAATTTATATTATCGTATATATTCTCAACAGAATATCATGCAGCTCCACTGGAATTTATAACTCGATATTTCAAATCTGGGTCAACCCGATATTCGATTTATATTGAAATTCCTTTTTAAAATATAAATAATTCCTTTATAAATTATAAAGGAATTCCACAACGACTTTTCTAAAATTTGATTTGGACGTAAATCAAAATCTACCCGACGAAATCCCGGTTTTTCTCTTCCACTAGAAAGATATACTCCACCAGCTCCACACGTTTCTTATTTCACAGAAATCCGGCTTAAAACGAATCCTGTACATTCAGTTGAAGTTCGAATCGCCAATTTACGAACTGCAGCGCCATTTCGAACTCGATTATAATTATATTATAATCTATACGTTCAAACTGTCGTTTATATAATATATTCGTTATTCAAATTCAATTCTAAACTGAATTAAATATCACAGATGATCCAGTTCACACCATATCGCCATTTCAGTCAATTCTGATTATTTCAGAATTAAATATATTATATAATTTATTATTTTAATTAAATATTCATCATTATTTAATTCCACGACCATTTAATCCTTTTAATCACCATTTATATAATTAAATAAAATTAATTATAATATCTCTGCCAATGCGGGTCATTACAATCTTCCCCACTTAAAATAATTTCGTCCTCGAAATTGCTAAAAGGTGGAGGACGATCCTATCGACTGGTTAGAACATATTTGTTCACTTCTCAACTCCGGTTTCACTAAACAAATTTATTTTAATTAAATTATTATCAACGAAAATTTTCAAAAATCTTGAAAATTTTCTAACGCCTTAACTCTTCGAAAAATTTCGCCAGTACCTCCTTTGTACTGGTCAATCGGTCAAACTCCCACTCGCTTCTCTGGGCCATCTCTAACCCAAAAGAAAATCAAACAGCCAAGCGACTTGCCAATTCGGCTCATAAATCTTATATCCAATAGAAATATAAACTTGTACCTTTTTGTCGGTCATATCATTATATCCTTTCCACCTGTTATCAATCCAGCGGATACAAGGGTCATTCCAATCAAATTCCAATCTGCTTTTATCCACAACACAACCATTCGCTCATATCCGAGCCAAATGTCATTTTAACTCGAGTTTCTTCTCGATTCCCAACTCTTAACTTGATTATCCCATTACGCTTCAACTTTGAATCTCACAATCCAATTTGTCTTGATATCATTCTAAATCAACCCCAGTTACCACTTTACTGGCTTTACTTTAATTCAAATTTTCTTTCACAAATTTCTGTTAGATTTGTTTTTAATTCAAACAGTCTTTCCCTAGGAGTTTTTAAACAGTTTACTCCTTTCAAAAATCAAAATTTCCTTTTGAACATGTCACTGAGCCCTTAATTAATATTTTTTAGTTAAATCACTTCTCTATTTCTTTATCAATATTTGTTAACCAAATATTTTCAATAACCATATTGGCCTTTTATGTTATTTGGAAAACATTTCCGAATATCGCCTTCCCTTTTTTTCTAAACTTTATAAAATATATGCTATTTATAATTGGAAAATATTCAAATTACTTATCTCTTTTCCGATCTCGTTTTATTTCTATACTTAGGAAATATTCTTTATTACATTTCCAAGCTTACACTTATTTGGGTTAAAACGGATGTTGTGTAAAACATCGTTACGACAACCCAAATACTATATTCAACTAACTCTTATTCAATATTGATCTTCGAGCCTGAAATCTTACTATTTATTTGTTAATAATGAAATCAATCAAGTTGGGGTATAACTACCTCTCAGACCTTGACTGAATAACATTTATAACGTCAAAACAGATATGACTACTTACTCGAATAATCAATACCATACAACTACTTATTCACTTTTAAACACATATACGCTTCCTCTTTCTATTCTTAGGATATTTTATTCCTAGTCTTCTTTTTTTGATTTTACTATTCCATTTCTAAGTTCGTTTCCTTATCGATTACTATATATATATCGATACGTTGATTTCTAACTATGAAATTATCTTAAAAATATTCTAACTCCTTAAATTCTCGGAAAAATTCGCCATAACTTCCTTTGTACCAGGAGCATCGGGATATTTCAAATAGCCTCTCATGGCCCTCACCACTCCAAAAGAAAAAAGAAAAAGCCAAGCAGCTAGCCGATACGGCGCATAAAATCTCATATATGAATTAAATACATACCTTTTCGTCGAGCATTCTATTTATACCTTCATACCTTATCCATACCTATCTCATGTATATTTATACTTGCCCAATCTATTTTACTATACCTGATCGTTTTAACTTAATTCGTTAATTAATTTGTTAATTAAATCTTTAGTCTATTTCACTTTTTATATTTGAACATGACATGTTCAAATATATTTTAACTTGCTTATTAACTAATTTGAATCCAAATTTCAAATTTAAGTTCTATATTCGATTTCGAATATACATTTACAAATCCAATTCACCTTTCAAAGTTCAATTTCAAATTCAAAACTTGATTAACTAATTCCTCTTCGACTTATTTAATTCTATTCAATTTCTATTCAAATTTTATATCACTTCTATTATTCAGATCTATATATCAAATTCTATATTTGAATTCCATTTGAATTCTATATTCAAATTCCATTTGAATTTCTATATTCAAACTCTATTTCAATTCCATTGAATTTCATATATTCAAACTCCCTTCGAATTTCTATATTCAATTTCTATTTCAATTCCATTGAATTTCATATATTCAAACTCCCTTTGAATTTCTATATTCAATTCTATTTGAATTCTCTCTATTCAAATTCTATATTCAATTCTATATATCAAATTCTGTTCAAATTTTATATTATAAATCCCATTTGAATTTCTATATTCAAATTCTATATATTCAAATTCTATATATCAAATTCTATTTTGAATTCCATTTTGAAATTCAATACAACTTGTCTTTCCCAAAACAAATTCAAAACAATATCTCTGGTAGTAATTCGTCACTTACAACTCGAAAATGAATACTGATAATGCAGCTGTCATCATCAGAATCTATTTTCCAGCGATCGAAGTGAGTTCAATACTATAAAACCATTTCTAAACATTTCCACTTTGAAATTCATTTCAAAATATAATTCAAACTGCTTGTAAAACAATTTAAAATCTTCCAAGATCTTAAATTTTCCTTACTTTTAATCCAAATCCATTTACAAACAGTTATCCAATTTTCCAGAATTTTAATTCAATTTCTGGTTTAAATTTCAGATTTAACTCATCTGATTTCACGTATTTCACTTATATGTATTCTGATTGGTTATTTACATAACCATTTAATTTATAATCTTACTCGATTATAATAACAACCAATATATCCAATATATTATAAATTTTGATATATATATATATATATCTTCTCTATATCAAGATATACCTTGGGTAAACTTATTTTAATATACCCTCTTTTCAAAACATATCGTGTCGACCCATCGTATTCAAGTGTTTATAAACTCCTACCGATACAGTGGATCAAAATGATCAACCAGAACCCATAAACAACTCAACCAATGAATCACCACAATATAAAACAATTTTTTTGTATCAATAACAAGTACGCTCACTCGTATATATACACTAGACTCAATCTAGGGTATTACTAACCCCATCTCTACTGAGTCACGCCAGAGAGCCAAGCTAATCAATTAACCTTCTGCTCTGATACCAACTGTAATGACCCGAAAATCCGGTCCAATTTGAGCTGACCAAAAACACAAGTCCAACCCCAAATTAAACTGAAAATCAGGAAATTAATAGAAAGAAAACAGAGGGTGAGGAAAGATAAGATAGAAATTTAGAATAGAAGAAGAAGGAGAACACAACATCAGAGTAACACGAACCTCATAGCGGAACGAATAACATATAATAGATAACATATCCATGAAATAAAATCAGCGTATGTATACAATAACATTATCAGAGTACAACACTTACAAAACAGCGGAAATAAACTATAGCTATATAATCCTGAAGCCTCCTGCTCCAAGCTCTTCCAGTATATCTGTAAATCCCGACTACTTGACTACCCGTACAAAATTGGGAACCCAAGAGTTTAGGGAAAACAAAACAAAATAAACTCCGGGTCAGTCATGGGACTGGTATGAGTAAACAGTTTAAAACAGTTTGAACAAGTAAACGATATCTCATAAGACCACGCCGTATAACGGAACGGGTTTTTCCCTTATGAGAATCCAAATTATCTTTATATCAAAAACCCTTTTGATATTATAATAATGTCTATCAACCACAATATAATAATCATCTAGCAGAAACGCTTTCATCTCACGTTCTACATATATAGTATACAATCAAAACCGCAAGCACGTATTGGGTAATGGATTTCCAACTATGACAAGGTATGGAACCACCTTTCGCTATTGTACTTCTAGAAAGGAATACACTGGGTTCAACAAGAACATCTTGCAACCCGTCCACACATGACCGACCACTCATTTCGCTTGAGTGTATCGAATGTATATCACCAACGGTTGGGATCAGCAACCGTTTCCCGAATGGGACAGCATCAACAATAGATTTTTAGAAGTAAATGAAACTCTAGATTAGGTGATTATACACCCTACTTCGGTGCGACCGACTTAGCCATGCTGCCTGCCCGATTTCTGTCATTTACCGGATGTGAGGCTAGAAGCTACGCTTTATCATCACACCAGACTCACTTTGAATGCCACATCGTCAAATCCATC
Organism: Allium sativum; assembly: GCA_030737875.1. Taxonomy (NCBI): domain Eukaryota; kingdom Viridiplantae; phylum Streptophyta; class Magnoliopsida; order Asparagales; family Amaryllidaceae; genus Allium; species Allium sativum. The sequence continues at coordinate 4,713 of JASFAX010002004.1, read as the reverse complement.
AAATCACCGATTGACGTCCTCAACCATACATTATGTGTTAGCTAAAAGAAGTTTCCTTCTCCGCTTCCACTCTTGGTATGGTTGAAGAAATCAATGTACGTGACCTTTCTGGAAATACTCTGTCAGACATTCATCCATACAAGTCATCCAGGAACAGGATGAACCGAAGGAACTATTCAGTACATCCATCTTAGGCACTATTATCTAAGACTTATATAATAGCCCTTGCGCTTTACTCCGTCTTCAATTATCTTTGGCATATGTGATTCACAACGCTTATGCCAATACAGAGTGGTTCTTTGGATAATAATCCAACCGGTCTCTCCATATTAACAACATTAAAATGGTCAAAACTTCGATAGTCTGTGATTTAACTATCGAAGAAAAACAAGTGTGCAAACAACGATATTATTTCCAGATGGAAATTATATCGAACAAACATCATTTAACATTTATCTCTTTATTCATTTTACATCTCATGTTTACCTATATCCAACATTTTCTATTTTCTATATTTAGAAAATAAAATTTATTAACACTGGAAAACATTTCCATTCCTTATTTTTTTGTATTAGAAAACATTTCTGATTTCTTGTTTGGAAAACATTTCCAACTCCTACGTTTGGATTAAGCAGATGTTTAGATAAAACATCGCTATGCCAACTCAAACCATTTCCTTTAATTACTAAATTCACTTAACCATCCTTTACTGCCGAACCTTAACCATTCCTTAGTTAAATACGAAGCCAATCAAGTTGGGGTAGAACTACCTCTCAGACCTTAACTGAACAACATTTCTAACTTTGAAATAGGCAAAGTTCACTTTATATTTCTTTAACTAACTTACTTACTTAACCTTTCTTTCGAGTAACTATATTCGATTAACTCTTTTCAATTAACTCTATTCGATTAACTCCTCTAATTCTATTCGAATAAACTATATTCGATTAACTCCTCTAATTCCATTCGAATAAACTATATTCGATTTATTCCTTTAACTCCATTTAACTCTATTCGAATAACTAATATTCGATAACTCTATTTAACTCTTTTTCGAATAACTAATATTCGATAACTCTTTTTACTTTATTCGAATTACTAATATTCGATTAACTCAATTGATTCTGTTCGAATAAACTATATTGGATTAACTCCTTTATTTTAACTCTATTCGATTAATTCTAACTGGTTAACTCTTATTCGAATAACAAATATTCGATTAACTCTATTCAGCTAACTCGACTCAACTAACCCCTTTTCGAATAACTAATTCGATTTACTAACTTTCGAATACCATATTCGATTTAACTCCTTTCGAATACCATATTCGATTTAACTCCTTTCGAATACCATATTCGATTTAACTCCTTTATTCGCTTTATAAAGATTTCCTTTTTAACAACGTTTATTCATTTTTTAAAGATTTACTTTTAGTAATAGTTCTCCACTTTAAAATAATTTCCTTCTTATAACAGATTCCTTCTTATAACGTTTTTCCCTTTTTCTAAATATCTCATATTTATAAATATTCCAATTTATAAATATTTCTAATTTATAAATATACCATTTATAAATATTTTATTTTCAAATATCACTTTGAAAATATTCCCTTATATCAACATTTCGGTATGTTATGGTATTCAACATATCAAATCACGATGATCAGTATCGTCAAAACACGTATAATCGACAACAGATTATATATCGCATTATATATCACAATATATGAAAAACAGTAAAATAAATGTTGAGGAATCCAGTTGGATTCCTCCAACCTGTTTCCCTGCATCACAGATGTTAAACAATATAGATAACATCACTTTCAGTTCCATATGATATATTTTGTTAAATAGAATCAATATAGAAATTCAACTAACTGACTAGCAGTTCAATCAAACAGTCAACACACAGTCAATCAGCCAACATTTAACAGTTCTAAAAATACTACATGAATTTATAAACTGTTCAGAGTTAGTGAGATTTACTCACTTTGGCAATTCATCGTTAAAGAACGATAAACTGTTTATTTGATTTGAATCAAACAATTTATTTCTCCATGAATTCAAACGAGTCCCAATCCACTTGCAGTCAGCTTCATTGTGAAGCTCTCATCCATACGATCCCAATGGATCCAACCGTTTGAAATTCTAATCACGTATGAAATAGATACACGCTTTTAAAGTTTGAACTAATTTAAAAATAAAAACAAACTTAATTGATTAATTTAACGGGCTTTACCCCTTTCACTCATCGGCCCATTATCTCGTTTAAAACCCAACCCGTCAAATGCTTCTTCCCCCAAATCAAATTCCATCGCTCCAGTTAATTCCAAACCCAAATACTCCACGTTGACCCATCGTTTGATCACCACTCCCCATCACTTCGGCCATCTATCTCGGCCGACACCAACACCACCTCATTCACCATCGAAATCCGCATCCACCTGACCCCTTTTCCTCCCACTCGAACTACCCCTCCTCGCAGCGACCTACTGCCCAAACCAGCGACCCCGACGTCGCTTTCCACCTCCCCACTTCGAAATACCTCTCGACGCTGCTACCCGGTGCGCCTCGACTTCCTGAAACCCAAACGAGCCACAAAACCACATATCGATGCTTCTAAACTCCAAAACCCGGAACCCTTGCACCATTGACCCGAACTCGAGACACTACAGACGGAGTCGCACCCTTGTTTCAGCATACCAAATTGAAGAACACACCATACTGATCCCAAAAATGTGTATTTTAGGATTTGTAGTTTTATATTTGATTTTAGAATGATTTTAGAAATGGACTTTTACTGTTTCATTTTTTTTAGAGGCTTGCGGCGCATTTTGATCTGTTGACTTTGGAGGAAGTGTATTAGGTTTAGAAACTTAAGGGTAGGGTATTTATAGAAAGGAGATGGCATATTCTTGGTATATTCCTTTCTTGTTAATTTGTTATTGCCTTCTAAAAATTCGTGCGGTCACACATGATACCAAAAATCACGAAACTGGACATGCAGCTACTGTTCAACATTACGGTCCCAACGAAACTGGTTTCGTCGAATTCTGACTTCGTTTGCTCACACAGCGTATTTTTAACCATCAAAATACTGACTGTTTTTCACTCTAAAAATCTGTACGGCCGTATGCTGACTCTAAAAATTACGAAACTGGAAATCTAACAACTATTTGACATTGCAGATCCAACAAAATTAGTTTCGTTGAATTCCGACTTCGTTTGCAAAAGTGGCTATTTTTAAACCCCTGAATAACCCATTTAAATATATAAATATATTTAAATATAAATAAATTAAATAGAAATAAATTCATATTATCGTATATATTCTCAACATAATATCATACAGCTCCACTAGGATTTATAACTTGATATTTCAAATCTGGGTCAACCCGATATTCGATTTATATTGAAATTCCTTTTTAAAATATAAATAATTCCTTTATAAATTATAAAGGAATTCCACAGCGACTTTTCTAAAATTTGATTTGGACGTAAATCAAAATCTACCCGATGAAATCCCGGTTTTTCTCTTCCACTAGAAAGATATACTCCACCAGCTCCCCACGTTTCTTATTTCATAGAAATCCGGCTTAAAACGAATCCTGTACATTCAGTTGAAGTTCGAATCGCCAATTTACGAACTGCAGCGCCATTTCGAACTCGATTATAATTATATTATAATCTATACGTTCAAACTGTCGTTTATATAATATATTCATTATTCAAATTCAATTCTAAACTGAATTAAATATCACAGATGATCCAGTTCACACCATATCGCCATTTCAGCCAATTCTGATTATTTCAGAATTAAATATATTATTTAATTTATTATTTTAATTAAATATTCATCATTATTTAATTCCACGACCATTTAATCCTTTTAATCACCATTTATGTAATTAAATAAAATTAATTATAATACCTTTGCCAATGCGGGTCATTACATCTATTTTAAGTGTTTGTATCTCTTTTATTTTTTGAACCGAATAACAAAATAGTCTTTCTTTGTTTATCGTTAAATTTCTCTCTTCTCTATATCAAATCCTAACATCCTCAACGTGATAGACTCCGGTATTTGTTTATATTCAGCGCAGAAAAGTCTGTACAAGGGAATTATGAGTTGAATTTTATCCAACTTATCCAAGTTTAGCGTATGGCTGCAGAAGAGGTAGCTATAGTTAACTTTTTATTTTTAATTTTTTTGGTCTGGGCAAATAGGCAAATTTGGAGGTTCATGTTGTTATGCTATGTTGAGACTAAATATGAAGCATTTTTTAGTTGGAAATGATAATTTCTTGATTCTGTCAAATTACTAGTTGGAAATGATAATTAATTGATATGTTTTTGTTTTTGCGGCAATATTTCTTTTTTTAAATCCTTACCTACTTTTTTAGAATTATATCTATAGGTTCATCAAATGATTAACAAAAATTACAGAGTCTTATTTTATTGAGCATTTTTCTATTTTGGCCTCCTTTTTTCTTTTTATTCTAGGAATAGCCCATTTTTTTGAAATTTTGCAGATTTAGCCTCATTTTGGCCAACTCAGCGCTGAGTTGACCAGAAGAGGAGTTTTTGTACTGGCACAATCAAGGACTGCGCCTGCCGACGTAGACATTGGCGCGATCATTGATTGCGCTTGTAATATAATTGTTGAAAACAACTACATTACATGGGCGCAATCCATGATTGTGCCTAAAAAGTT
>JASFAX010002003.1:0-47840 GCA_030737875.1 Allium sativum | reverse complement strand
CATTTCTTTGATTTTGCTGCTGTTGAAGTTGCTGTTGTTGAGGTTCCTGAGGTTTCTTGTTTCCCTTCTTCTTATAGAATCGAGCAACGTGTCCTCTCTGTTTGCAATTGTGGCACAGAACATTCTTAAAGCGCCCTCCAGTTTTCTGTTGCCCTTCCTTTCCCTTTCCTTTGTCTTTCCAGTCTGGATTGAATTTTCTCTTCAAAGAATTCCCTCCACTTGTCTCTCCAGTCTGGGGTTTTGCAGTAGGCTTCTTAGCCTCCAAACCTTCATATCTGAGTGCTAGGTCCAGCAGCTCAACAAACGGGTCCTTCAAGTGTCCCATCATTTTGGATTGCAAACTATCCTTCAGACCAGCTACAAACATTTCATTCTTATTCAGCAGAGTGTTGACCAACTCGGGTCCAAAGCTTGAGAGTGCATTAAACTTGTTCTCATATTTAGTTACCGTCATGTTTCCTTTCTTCAGATCAATGACATCCCGGCACATCCTAGTCTTTCCAGTAGCGGGCAAATACTGTGCTTCAAATGCTTCTTTGAACTTTGCCCAAGTAAATTCTTCCTCGGGCGTATTAGCAGTTAGGGCATCCCACCAAATTGTTGTGGCTTCCTCAAGTTTCCATGAAGCCAACAGACGCTTCTGCTCATCATCTCGCTGCAATCCCTTAAATATCTTCTCACATGACCTTATCCATGCTTGAACCTCCACCAATGATTCAGTACCCTTAAAAACCTTCCCTCCAAGAGTGGTGTAATTCTTACAGATTACAGCAAAATTTGACTGAGTCTGAGCGGGGACTACTTCCGAAGTATCTGCTGGATTCAGGTTAACAGTATGCCCATTAGTTGTTGTGGTTGTCCCACTCGCACCTCGGCCTCTTCTTCTACGAATACTCATTTTCAACTTTCTGAGTATAATAGTTGATAATCAAAACATAATCGGAGGATATTTTTAGAGATTACTTAAGTCGCTAACTTGGGTTGATCTATATTAAGTTTTTATATATGTATATATATATAAATATATATTATAGTTTCAATTATGGTTTAAATTTGCAAATATGCCTTCTCAATACTCACCCAGAGCCTAGGTATTCAGTAAACCTTAAGCTCTGATACCAATTGTAACGGCGCAACTTTCGAAGACCTCGGAAGTCGTGTCATTATTTAAGAATAGAATAGATAGAGAATAGAACTATCAACATATCAGAATTTTACAGCGGAATTATCACAAAATATCATACTACATAACTTAGTACATAATAGAGTCTATTACACCATAGTACATCATCAGAATACAACATCAAACATGATACTGGCCCAATACATCATACAAACTAGATACTTAGATATGGATATAGTTACTTAGCTGGCTCTTGAATTCCAAGTCCAAAATACTTCAAAAGGGTTCCATAGAATACCTGGATCACTTGTCTACTCATAACAATGGTTATGAGTACCCCAAGAGTTTATGAAAAACACAGAAAAATAAACTCTGGGTCAGTCAGGGGATTGGTGTGAGTAAACAATTTAAAACAATTTAAAAACAAGGAAATAAAGGAACGGAGTTTTTCTCTTATGAGAACATATTTGTTTGACTTTAGAAAAACATTTCAGAAAGCGAAGTAATCGTAAGACCGATCCACACATAAACTTGGATGGTTTTTATCTTACGAGAACCAAACATTTTGATATCAAATTCATCTGATATTACAATAGTTTTTATCAAATAAGTAATCATCTAGAGGAACGCTTGCATTTCACGCTCCATATACATAATATAAAATCAAAAACCGCAGGCTCTTACTGGAGATTGGATTCCTAAGGTATGGGACCACATGCCGATCAGTGAACTCCAGAGGGGATACACTGGGGTTCAGCAAGAACGTCTTGCAACCCGGCCACACATGGTCGCCCACTCATTTAGCTAGAGTGTAGCGAATGTATTATCACCCCACAGTTAGGATCAGCAACCGCTATCGAATGCTGCAGCATCAAAAAGATTGAGTAAACAAAAGCAATTTCTCTAGATGGTGATAATACACCCTGCTTAGGAATGACCCACCTAGCCATGCTGCCCGCCCGATTTCTGTCATTTTCCGGTTGTGTGGCTTGAAGTCACGTTTACCATTGATAGATCACTTCTTCAATTACTTTGGATGCCACATTGTCATACCTGTCAGAACACTCATTTTATTTTCCCAAATATGCTACAGGCATAAAGCTAAGAGAAACGAATTCCTCCGCCACCAATGCAATATACTTAAGAAAAAATCAGTGGGCAAGATCTGATAGATATACTCTGTCAAACACCCGACCATACAAGTTGTCCTGGGACTAGACAAACAAATGACACTATTTTGTAAATCTCCATCTCCAAAAATCTTCAATGATTTCTGATACGTGACGTATAAATCAAATTGAAGTGGAATATTAATTCCGGACTCTTCGAAACGATTTACGTAATGTCTTTTACTATCAGTTGATATTTAAGAACTGTTTTCAATATTAATCTGATCTCAAACATTTCTATAAAGAAATAGATATCCGCTTAAAATGAACCGGATCAAGTATAATTCGTTTTATATACCCTTTATTTAATGAGCTTCAACTAAACAGAATGGTATATATCTGCATTGTTTAAATCTAGACATTTGACTATTTTTTTAATAAATGAACAACCAAAGCATGTGCTTCGCACACGGTACTTTTATTTAAAAAATGTTAGTTTGTTTTATACGATAATTATTTACAATCTATACCTTTGTTTTACTTGTAAATTGTCTTCTTACTTCTAACAAACATAAATAATTTAATTTATACCAATTTCTATTTTATATCTTATTATTTCCTTTCTGTTCGATTTTTAAACTTGTTAAACCCTTTAAGCTAAGCTACTACGATCTAATTCCCATCTAATGTCTTTCCTTCCATTGCCCAAAATGTTTGGCTTCTTTTCAATTCTATTAAGTTTAAAACCACTTCTTTTTATTTTACTTTTCCTCTTTTATTTTATTTTTTTCATTTTTATTTAAATCTCCATTTTTTCTTTTATTTGTTTTATTTACAAAACCCCCGGCCCAAAACACTTAAGCCCATTTTCCCTTTCCTCCTTCATTTGCCAAATCCCACTTTTCTACTCCAAAAACCGATGCCACACACGCAGAACCACACGAGATCCCCATGCCCAATCCTTCTTTTATGGTTTTGCAAAATCCCCATTTCCAATGTGCTAGACTCGAGTTTGGCAAGGTAAAAGACGTGATCAACCTGGTGATCACGCTAGAAAACCTTACCCGATCAACCTCTTCTTCTTCCTGTCTCGCCATTTCCCATGCACCGCTTGTGCACCGTACATGTGTACACGTGGTCAAGCCACCACCACGATGTTCTGATCGTATCCACACGCCAAAAATCGTCCCTTGATTTCATCAGCTACCTCGGATCTTGCCACCCTTCCTTCTATAGTGTTTTCACTGTTTCACTCTTAACTGGGTTTCATCCAAGAAACCATTAATTGTCACCTCCTCTAACCACTAGGGTACATCGAACTTCACCCACACCAAGCCAACATCCTCCAGCTCCGATCCCCCTTCGTGCGCAATCTCCAAATGCCACCAAGGTGGTGCAGTTCTGACGAGAACGATGGTTCCACAAATGCGAACCCATAACCCTATTTTTGTTTCGTTAATGAAATCTACTCTATAGAAAATTGTTTTGTATTTTTCCTCCATTCCCCACCCTGACACGCACCTCTGGTCTTCACGCCGTCAAGTTCGGTCTTGGGGATCGCCGAAATTTGACCAAAAAGTAAATTTCGTTCATCCACATATATCACCACAACCACTTACTTAAAAATCTTGAAACTATGACTAAAAATCATCGTTTCCTACCACGATTCTATTTATACATGTAAAACATGTTTCTGGGTGGATCGAAGATCTGATGTTAGCATGAGGTTATAGAGAACAATATGGTTTTCTGGTTTCCTCTGTATATACATATACATTACAGTGATTTTTATTGTTTATGTTACTAAAGTATGTACCACTTAAATGATGCCTTAGATTCTTGTATTCAAATAAATCCGAATGTGAGCATTTTGTATAATTCTTTTCTGGAAACAGGGTGTTCATAAACTAGATCTAACTTAATAACAGGATACCTAGCATTAATGTGATATATGTATAGATATACATGGCTAAGTTTCTACAATCACTTGGCATAGAAGTTTAAACAGAGAATATAAGGAAACATCTATCAACAGATAGATATTCAGGCATGGACATACTTCAGCTTTTTTGAATGGGTGCAAAACAGAAAAAGGATAAGTTACTCACAACAGTTTATCATTTTGTATCGGGTTTAAACTTAGCATATGATACAGACATAGTTCAACAACTCATTCTAACACTGGCATTAATTAAGAATGGAAACAGAAATTCTAAAATGAAGATTATATAAATTTAGTTTACTCACCTCTTTGTCTTGCTCAGTTCCTAGAATTCCGTTGTCTTAAGCTTTCTTAGTTCTTAGATAAATTTTGCATGAAGAAGATGTATGGCTTAGGGTGATATTTATAGGTCAATTTAACATTAAAATATTTTGGCTTCATTTAATGCTTGCTTAATATCTTTTATACAGATGGAAAGTTTGATAGCCCGTATCATTTCACAATATATAGTCTGCAGCCGAATGTTTAAAAAAATGGAAGGTTAAATCTTTTCATCTCTTTGAAATTGTACAATAGTTTACGGTTTTGTTTATTAAAAAAGGCTGCAGTATAGTACATCAACTTGCTCAAGAAAGTTGACATTGGCTTAAACATTTCCAGACGCAATCTCTTATTGTAAATCAATGGCTTTTCACATTAAAAACCTGTCCTTGTTGTTTAACCATTTGTTTGCAAAAATGTACATCTGCATTGCTTCTGACCTTCCAAAAGCTAAATCACTTTGGGTTTAATTTCCCTTTGTTTTATGCTCTCACGGTTAGTTGTTGTTGACAAAACATGTTTTATTTAACCAAAAATTTTAGCTTCATTTTGCCGTCAGGTGTTGAAAACTCTGTTATGTTGAAGCTTAGCCTTAGACATTATGTTGTATGGTCTTTGTTATTCACCCAACAGTACACTGAATTTATAATTTATACTTGAGTTAGCCTACATAATGTAAGCCATAGTATGTGGGTTCTTTGGTAGCAAATAAATATGTTCATAAGTTTGGTTTATGTAATCATTGATATAGGAATTCATTATCTTATGCTGATAGTTTGAACGGAAAGTTTATAACATATAGTTTGGCCTTGCTTAAAAATATAAGTTGTATCGAATATTTGTTGCATTCATAAAATTTCAAAAAATATTCTTGCATCAATTCTAACTTATAGGCAAAAGAATACATATCTTCATATATGTGCATCTTTTCACATTTATATATATATATATAAAACTATAAATAAGTTCTTGCTTAAATTTTAAGTTTATTTATTTGTTCCGATTTAGTTCCATCTTATTTTAAGTATCTTTTTTAAGCTTCAATGTTTATTAATAAACAAGATCGTAAAAAGTCAGGACGTTACAATTCACCCCTCTTAAAAGAATATCGTCTTGAAATTAGAATAAGACAGATAGAATGATCCCAAAAGATGATATATCATACCATAATATCTGAGTACAACATAACTAGGATAACCAGATCTATACTTGACTAACGCAAGTTATAGACTGCTATACACATCATAACTACGATACGTAGTTCCATACTTGACAAGCTCAAGTTATGGACTAATACAAAATATACATACAAGGTCATACATCTACCCACAACACTACACCTCTGAGTCACTGCTACTAAGGTCAATCACATCTACCATCTCCTCATCGTCGGAGATATTCACTACTTCCACAACCTCTTCATCATCGTCCGAAATGTTCACTACCTTGACTGCATCAGCCTCATACTCCTCATCATTTGAAAGCTCAATGGGTGTCCCTGGGTAAAGCATTTGTGCTAGAAATCCAAAATCTCCCAGAATCCCGAAAGGGTTACCAGCTGCCTGATACTCCATGATATCCAACTCAATCTCCGCCCATAGCGCTGCCAACTATGTGTCAAACTCAACCTACTCTAACTCTGCCAATAGTGCTGCTAACTGGGCATTATACTCTACCTGCGGGTCCTCCGTAATAGGAACTGGAGTCTCAGGAATCTTGACATCCTTGTCCATATCTGTGCCATCGTCATCATCGTCGTCATCCCTACTATCATTTCTACCATCACCGCCATCATAGCCTCCTGCCTGCTCCATCTCCTCGTCATCATCCACATATCCCAAACTATCTTCCTCCTGCTCCATCATTGGCTCCTCCTGACTAACATCGGACCCTTCTGCTTCTCCATAAGAGTCCTCATCATCCACTGGTGATGCATCTCGACCTGCTCCCAGGTTGACTATCTCTGAAGCACCTATCTGTAATTTGAGGATCTGGAATGGAGTTGACCTCTTCTTTGCTGTTATCTTGAAAATGGGTGCCATCTGATAAACAAACAAGGAAATAGGACTCAGAAATGATGGAATATACTAGTAGAGTTCATAAGCCCTAATAAATTGGATCCATAAAATGCACATACCAATACTCACAGAAATAAAGAATCCAAGGTTTCATTTCCAACATAGAATATCATCCAAACATACAAATAGTAAACCAATACCTAATCCATAAAAAAAATCAGGGTAGAACTTCTTGATATGCTTCTCTGTCTCCCACGTACAATCTTTTGGATTCTCACTCCACTAGATTTTGAGCAGCTTTACCACTTTATTGCGAAGACACTTGTCTTCTCTATCAACAACACTGACTGGGCGTCGAATTAAGGTCAAATCGGGATTAATTTCCAAATCTAGCTGAATTGATGGTTCCAGAACTAGTTATGGATCGTGAATACATTTCCTCAAATGAGATAGATGGAAAACATTATGAATCCCTGCCATATGTTCCAGCAATTCAACTTTATAAGCTAGAAAACCAATCTTCTCCAAGATACGGAAAGGTCCCACGTACCGTGAACTTAATTTCCCTGATTTCCCAAATCTAACTGCTCCTCGTATAGGTGAAATCTTTATAAACACCAAATCACCCATAGCTAATACTAAATCTCTTCGCCTTTGATCCGCATAGATCTTCTGTCGATCTTGAGCCTCTTTTATTCTCAGCTTCACCAATTCCACTTTCTCCGTTGCCTCCCAGATCATATTTGGACCCAGAACTAATTTATCTCCAGATTTTATCCAACATGCAGGTGCTTTACACGACCTTCCATATAGAGCCTCGTATGGTGCCATTCCTATACTTGCCTAGAAACTGTTATTGTAAGAAAATTCCACCAAGTGTAAATGATCCTCTCATGATCCTCCAAAGTCTAGAACACAAGCTCTCAGTAAATCCTCCAAGATCCGATTAACTCTTTCAGTTTGGCCATTTGTCTGAGGCTGGTAAGCTGTGCTAAAATTCAGCATGCTTCCCAAAGTCTTCTGCAGAGCCTCCCAAAATTTACTCGTAAAGATAGGGTCTCTATCACTTACTATACTTACTGGAACTCCATGCAATCGTACAATATCTCTCATGAAAACTTCAGCTAACGATGAGGCAGTTCGTGTTGATTTGACCGAGATAAAATGCGCACTTTTTGTTAGTCGATTCACTATCACCCAAATCCCTTCAAAACCTCTTCTTGTTTTGGGCAATCCATCGATGAAATCCATCGATACCATCTCCCACTTCCAATTAGGAATCTCCAAAGGTCGCAGTAAACCAGCAGTCCTCTGATGATCTCCTTTGACTTGTTGACAACACAGACATCCATTCACAAAGTTTATAATATCCTTCTTCATTCCTGGCCACCAAAATACTTGCTTCATGTCATTATTCATCTTATGAATCCCTAGGTGAATGATTAACCTTGATGTGTGACACTCCTTTAAAACTTCTTGTCTTAATCCATCCACATCTAGAACACACAGCATATTATTTATCTTAAGCACACCCCGGTTATCTAGCTCAAAATCTGACTCCTTCCCTTTCGTAACCCCTTGAATTATTTCCTCTAATTTGGCTTCTCTTCTTTGGTTGCTCAAAATCCTTTCTTGGAGAGTTGGAGTGACTTCCAATAGAGACAAGATTGCATTCCTACTCAAGGCGTCAGCCACTACATTTGACTTCCCAGGCGTATACACAATGTCCAAGTCATATGGTCCGAGAAACTCCAGCCATCGTTGTTGTCTCAAATTTAAATCCTTTTAAGAATATAAATACCTTAACGGTTTGTGGTCGGTGAAAAGCTTGAATTTTTTCGCCAAGAAGATAATGCCTCCACATTTTCAATGCGAAGACAACCGCCAACAACTCCAGATCGTGAGTAGCATAATTCTTCTCAAGTAGCTTTAGTTGCCTGCTTGCATATGCAATCAAACGACCATTTTGCATTAGAACAACTCCCAATCTAACTCCGGAAGCATCAGTGTAAACTACGAATCCACTTATACCATTAGGAACAGCTAAGACTGGTGCTTCCGTCAATCTCTTCTTTAACTCCTAAAAAGATTCCTCACATTTTGGAGTCCAGACAAACCTCTGGCCCTTCTTCGTTGACTTCGTCAAATGAGAGGATATCTTGGAATAGTCTTGAATGAATCTTCGGTAGTATCCCGCTAATCCTAGGAAACTACGAACTTCGGTTGGTGTACGGGGTTGTTTCCATTATTGTACAGCTTCAACTTTGACTGGGCCTACTGATATTCCATCTCCATTTATGATGTTCCCCAAAAACCTCACTTCAGATTTCCAGAAATGGCATTTGGAAAATTTTTCCTTCAACACGTTCTTCCTTAGAGTTTCTAATACAACTCTAAGATGATAGCGGTGCTCCTCTTCAGTTTTTGAATAAACTAGAATATCGTCAATGAAAACAAGAACAAACTTATTCAAGATTTTCCTAAAAACTCGGTTCATCAGGTCCACGAAAAATGCTGGTGTGTTGGTTAGTCCGAAAGGCATAACCAACCACTCATAAAAGAAATCTGGGCCTCTAAATGTTGTTAAAGGAATACTATCTTCAGCAATTCTTAATTGGTGAAACCTCGTTGCCAAATCCATTTGGGAGAACATTATCGCTCTATGCAATTGGTTAAAAAGATCATCGATTCGGGGTAATGGATATTTATTTCTGATGGTCACCTTGTTTAACTCTCTATAGTCTACACATAATCTCAATTACCCATCAGAACTTACTACAAAAACCACAGCTGAGCCCCAACTAGAAAAACTAGGTCGGATTAAGCCTTTATTCATCAAATCCCGAGTTTGCTTCTCTAGTTCCATAACTTCCTTTGGAGTCATTCGTCTCTTTGGTTGAACTATCGGTCTTGCTCCCGGAATTAAATTAATCCGGAATTCTATCTACCGATGCGGGGATAAACTTCCAACTTCATCAAATATATCCTTGAAGTCTTTAACTACCTCCAGTGTTTCAAGATTTTCTTGTTGTACATCTAAAGCATACAAGAAACTGCAGGTACGAATACCAAGGTTCCCACATGGTATCCTGGCTTTCCGTCCGATGCTAGTTATCAGGGTTACAATTTCCTTATCACATTTTATCTTAGCTTAGAGCTTACTTATCAAGTCCAAACAAAAAATAAAATTAAAACTCCAGAAATCTAGGACATAAAAATCAAAAAGAAAGGAATGCGAAAGATACGAAAGCGCTATATTTTCACAACACATTTTTAACCCGGTTTTCCCGCCAATAGGATTTGATACGAAAATCGGGTTTAGGGAAAAAAATTGGTTTAAGATGAAATTGATTTACTGTTTCATAGGAAATAAAACTATGTGAGGCGCCGGTATCGAATAAAAGAAAAATATAAACCCTATTTAATTGTAAAGTACCTTCCAACACTCCCTTTCACATCCTGGGATGTAGATGGTTCATCTTTAATAGCATAAACTTTGGCCTGCGGTGCTTTCTTCATCAGTGGGAAATCCATGACCATATGTCCAGGTTGATGGTAGTTAAAACAAAGGTTCTTTATCACCATTTCATTCCTTTGATTTTGCTGCTACTGAGGTTGCTGTTGTTGAGGTTCCTGAGGTTTCTTGTTTCCCTTCTTCATACAAAATCGAGCAATGTGTCCTTTCTGTTTGCAATTGTGACACAGAACATTCTTAAAGCGCCCTCCAGTTTTCTGCTGTCCTTCCTTTCCCTTGCCTTTGTCTTTCCAATCTGGATTGAATTTTCTCTTCAAAGAATTCCCTCCACTTGTCTCTCCAGTCTGGGATTTTGCAATTGGCTTCTTAGCCTCTAAACCTTCATATCTGAGTGCTAGGTCCACCAGCTCAACAAACGGGTCCTTCAAGTGTCCCATCATTTTGGATTGCAAACTATCCTTCAGACCAGCTACAAACATTTCATTCTTCTTTAACGGAGGCTCGACCAACTTGGGTCCAAAGCTTGAGAGTGCATTAAACTTGTTCTCATATTCAGTTACCATCATGTTTCGTTGCTTCAGATCAACGAAATCCAGGTACATCCTAGTCTTTCCAGCAGCAAGCAGATACTATGCTTCAAATGCTTCTTTGAACTTTTCCCAAGTAAATTCTTCCTCGGGCGTATTAGCAGTTTGGGCATCCCACCAAATTACTGCGGCTTCCTCAAGTTGCCATGAAGCCAATAGACGCTTCTGCTCATCATCTAGCTTCAATCTCTTAAATATATTCTCACATGACCTTATCCATGCTTGAACCTCCACCAATGATTTAGTACCCTTAAAAACCTTCCCTCCAAGAGTGGTGTAATTCTTATAGATTACAACAAAGTTTGACTGAGTTTGAGCGGGGACTACTTTCGAAGTATCTGCTGGATTCGAGTTAACAGTATGCCCATTAGTAGTTGTGGTCGTCCCACTCGATCCTCGGCCTCTTCTCTAACAAGTACTCATTTTCAACTTTATGAGTATAAATAGTTGATAATAAAAACATAATCGAAGGATATTTTTAGAGATTACTTAAGTCGACAACTTGGGTTGATCTATATTAAGATTATATATATATTATAATCTATATTATAGTTTAAATTATGGTTTAAATTTGCAAATACGCTCTCTCAGTACTCACCTAGAGCCATGGTATTCAGTAAACCTTAAGCTCTGATACCAACTGTAGCGACGCGACTTTCGATGACCTCGGAAGTCATGTCATTATTTAAGAATAGAATAGATAGAGAATAGAACTATCAACATATCAGAATCTCACAGCAGAATTTTCACAAAATATCATATTATGTAAAATAGTACATAATAGAGTCTATTACACCATAGTACATCATCAGAATACAACATCATGCATGATACTGGCCCAATACATCATACAAACTAGATACTTAGATATAGATATAGTTACTAAACTGGTTCTTGAATCCCAAGTCCAAAATACTTCAAAAGGGTTCCATAGTATACTTTGATCACTTGTCTACTCATAACAATGGTTATGAGTACCCAAGATTTTATGAAAAACACAGAAAAATAAACTCTGGGTCAGTCAGGGGGCTGGTGTGAGTAAACAATTTAAAACAGTTTAAAAGCAAGGAAATAATAGAATAGAGTTTTTCTCTTATGAGAACAGATTTCTTTAACTTTAGAAAAACATTTCAGAAAGCAAAGTAATCGTAAGACCGATCCGCACATAAACATGGATGGTTTTTACCTTACGATAACCAAGCATTTTGATATCAAATTCATCTAATATTACAATAGTTTTTATCAAATAAATAATCATCTAGAGGAACGCTTGCATTTCACGCTCCATATACATAATATAAAATATAAAACTGCAGACTCTTATTAGAGATTGGATTCCTACTACGACAAAGTATGGGACCACAATTCGATCAATGTACTCTAAAGGGGATACACTGGGGTTCAGCATGAACGTCTTGCAACCCGGCCACACATGGTCGCCCACTTATTTAGCTTGAGTGTAGCGAATGTATTATCACCCCACGGTTGGGATCAGCAACCGCTATTGAATGTTGCAGCAGCGATAAGATTGATAAGACAAAAGGAATTTCTCTAGATGGTGATAATACATCCTGCTTGGGAATGACCCACCTAGCCATGCTACCTGCCCGATTTCTGCCATTTCCCGGTTGTGAGGCTTGAAGTCCCGTTTACCTTTGACAGATCACTTCTTCAATTACTTTGGATGCCACATTGTCATATCTGTCAGAACACTCATTTTATTTTCCCAAATATACTACAGGCATAAAGCTAAGAGAAACGAATTCCTCCGTCACCAACGCAATATACTTAAGAAATATCAACGGGCAAGATCTGATAGATATACTCTGTCGGACACCCGACCATACAAGTTGTTCTAGGACTAGACAAATAGACGACACTATTTTGTAAATCTCCGTCTCCAAAAATCTTCAATGGTTTTTGATACGTGACGTATAAATCAAATCGAAGTGGAATATTAATTCTGGACTCTTCGAAACGATTTACATAATGTCTTTTACTATCAGTTGATATTTAAGAACTGTTTTCAATATTCATTTGATCTCAAACATTTCTATAAAGAAATAGTTATCCGCTTAAAATGAATTGGATTAAGTACAATTCATTTTATTTACCCTTTATTTTATGACCTTCAACTAAACAGAATAGTATATGTCTGCATTGTTTTAATCTATACATTTGACTATTTTTTTATAAATGAACAACTAAAGCGTGTGCTTCGCACACGGTACTTTTATTCAAAAAAAAATTAGTTTGTTTTATACGATAATTATTCGCAATATATACCTTTGTCTTACTTAGAAATTGTGTTCTTATTTCTAACAAACATAAATAATTTAATTTATACCAATTTCTATTTTATATTTTATTATTTCCATTCCGTTCGATTTTTAAACTTGTTAAACCCTTTAAGCCAAGCTACTACGGTCTAATTCCCGTCTAATGTCTTCCTTCCATCGCCCAAAATGTTTGGATTCTTTTCAATTCTATTAAGTTTAAAACCTCTTCTTTTTATTTTACTTTTCCTCTTTTATTTTATTTTCTTTTTCATTTTTATTTAAATCTCCATTTTTCTTTGTTTTATTTACAAAAACCCCGACCCAAAACACTTATGCCCATTTTCCCTCTCCTCCTTCATTTGCCAAACACCACTTTTCCACTCCAAAAACCCATTCCACACATGTAGAACCACACGCGATCCCCATGCCTTATCCTTCTTTTCTAGTTTTGCCAAATCCCCATTTCTAATGTGCCAGACTCGAGTGTGGCAAGGTAAAAGACGTGATCAACTTGGTGATCACGCTAGAAAACCTTGCCCGATCAACCTCTTCTTCTTCCTGCCTCGCCATTTCCCATGCACCGCTTGTGCACTGTACACGTGTACACGCAGTCAAGCCACCACCATGCCATTTTGATCATATCCACAGGCTACAAATTGTCCCTTGATTTCATCAGCAACCTCGGATCTTGCCACCCTTTCTTCTATAGTATTTTCACTGTTTCACTCTTCATCGTTAAAATGGGTTTCATCCAAGAAACCGTCGACTGTCACCTCCTTTGACCACTAGGGTACATCGAACTTCACCCACACAAAGCCAACGTCCTCCAGCTCCGATCCCCCACCGTGCGCAGCCTCCAAATGCCATCGAGGTGGTGTAATTCTGACGAGAACGATGGCTCCACAAAAATAAACCCATAACCTTATTTTTGTTTCGTTCATGAAATTTACTCTATAGAATTTTTTTTTTGTATTTTTCCTCCATTCCCCGCCCCGACATGCACCTCTGGTCTTCACATCGTCGAGTTCGGTCTCCGGGATCGCCGGAATTTGACCAAAAAGTAAATTCCGTTCATCCACGTATATCACCGCAACCACTTTCTTAAAAATCTTGAAACTATGACTAAAAATCATCGTTTCCTACCACGATTCTATTTATACACGTAAAACATGTTTCTGGGTGGATCGAAGATCTGATGTTAGCATGAGGTTATAGAGAACAATATGGTTTTCTGGTTTCCTCTGTATATACATATACATTACAGTGATTTTTATTGTTTATGTTACTAAAGTATGTACCACTTAAATGATGCCTTAGATTCTTGTAATCAAATAAATCCGAATGTGAGCATTTTGTATAATTCTTTTCTTGAAACAGGGTTTTCATAAACTGGATTCTAACTTAATAACAGGATACCCGACATTAATGTGATATATGTACAGATATACATGGCTAAGTTTCTACAATAACTTGGCATAGAAGTTTAAACAGAGAATATAGGGAAACATCTATCAACAGATAGATATTCAAGCATGGATATACTTCAGCTTTTTTGAATGGATGCAAAACAGAAAAAGGATAAGTTACTCACAATAGTTTATCATTTTGTATCGGGTTTAAACTTAGCATATGATACAGATATAGTTCAACAACTCATTCTAACACTGGCATTAAATAAGAATGGAAACAGAAATTCTAAAATGAAGATTATATAAATTTAGTTTAATCACCTCTTTGTCTTGCTCTATTCCTAGAAGTCTACTGTCTTAAGCTTTCTCAGTTCTCAGATAAATTTTGCGTGAAGAAGATGTATGGCTTAGGGTGATTTTTATTGGCAAATTTAACATTAAAATATTTTGGCTTCATTTATTGCTTGCTTAATATCTTCTACACAGATGGAAAGTTTGACAGCCCATATCTTTTCACAATATATAGTTTGTAGCCGAATGGTTAAAAAATGGAAGGTTAAATCTTTTCATCTCTTTGAAATTGTACAATAATTTAGGGTTTTGTTTACTAAAAAGGCTACAGTATAGTACATCAACTTGTCAAGAAAGTTGACATTGGCTTAAACATTTCCAGCCGCAATCTCTTAGTGTAAATCAATGGGTTTTCACATTAAAAACCTGTCCTTGTTGTTTAACCATTTGTTTGCAAAAATGTATATCTACATTGCTTCTGCCCTTCCAAAAGTTAAATCACATTGTGTTTAATTTCACTTTGTTTTAAGCTCTCACAATTTGTTATTGTTGACAAAACATGTTTTATTTAACCAAAGTTTTTAGCTTTATTTTGCCGTCAGGTGGTAACAAAATTGAAAACTCTGTTATGTTGAAGCTTAGCCTTAGAAATTATGTTGTATGGTATATGTTATTCACCCACCAGTACACTGGATTTATAATTTATACTTGAAATAGCCTACATAATGTATGCCATAGTATATGGATTCTTTGATAACAAATAAATATGTTCATAAGTTTGGTTTATGTAATCATTGATATTGTAACGACCCGTATTTTTTGCCGTCAAATATTTAATTTAATTTATTATTTTAAATATTATATTGGAAGGGTTAATGGATTTTAATATTTAATTCGTTATTTAAAATGAAGTTTGAACGTTAATTTTATTTATAATATGAAACGAGCTCGAAATCGCGCGGCAGTTCGTAATATGGAGTTTTGAACTTCAACTGAGAGTACAGGATCCGATATAAGTCGGCTTTCTGTGAAATAAGAAACATTGGAACCGTATTGACGATAATTTTCATATGAAAGAGAAAAATCCAGATTTCGTGTTATAATTTGTTAGTTATGGCCAAATCAAATTTTGAAATAATCGCTGCGGAAATCGTTATTTTAATATAGGCCGTTAAAATGGTCGTTTTGCAAACGGACTCAGATTTCGACGAAATCAGTTTCATTGGAACCGTTTCGTTAAATTATTGTACAGTGTTGAATGGCGTGGCAAACCGATGTCGTATGTGACCACGGCAGCCAAAAACGCTCGTTTAATTTCTATAGCGCGTAATTAATTAAATAAAGGGTTATTTGAGTGTAACTTGAGCAGACGATCGAATTAGGCCACGAAACCAGTCCCGTTGAGTTCGTATCATCGATTAAAGTCAGGATAGGTATATAGTTTGTTATTTTTAGAGACCGGCAAATTTGGTGTTCAGAATGGCAGTGCGGTGCGCGTAAAAATAGCCTACTAGGGCAACAGTCTCAGAATGCGATGAAACTGGTGTCTTGGGTTCGTATTGAAAAATTATTGTAGGATTTCAAAGTTTCAAGTTGACCTGATTTATCTGGTGATCGTGAAAAATTTAAACGCGTGTTTATTTCTGGTTTTATAAAGGAAATTTTTTCAAATGAAGTCGGAATTCAACGAAAATTGTCCTATTGGGTCCGGAATATATTTTTATACCAAGATTAGGTTTTTTATCAGTAAATAGAAGTCGTTTGTGGTGGTTTCTGCGTGTTACTTCACGATGAAGTTTCACATTATAATAAAATAATAATATAATCTCCTCAAAACTGATATATATATATATTATCTAACTAAAATTCTCTCTTCCTTGTGCTGCACACTTTTTTACTTCCTTCCATCCCACGCTTCTCAGTTCCTTGCCCAAGAATCCTCGTTAAAAACCGTGACTCCCACGTAAAGCTTCACATATAAATATAACACCCACTTTCTCCCTAAATCAATCGCGAGATCAGTCCATCATTCCCAAACTCCTCAACAGTAAAATCGTTCAGGAGTTGAGCCGCTGGTTTTTGGAGCGAAGGTCTGGCGAGTGAGGCGGAACAATGGGTGAAGCCTGCGTTTTATTATTTGGGCGGTCGCGGTGAGGGGATTTGATCGGTGTTCGACGGACTGGAGCAGGGTGCGGTAGGAGATTTGGGGTTCGGTGCTGGGTATTGGCGTGAAGGACAGAACGAGATACAGTAAGGAGATGGACGAGAAAGAAGGGATGCAAATCAAAACGTGAGGGGCTGAAGGGGTTTTGATGCATGGGAATTATACACGGGAATAATTTGAACGACTCGTTACTGAAGACGTGGAGAAATTAGTTTGGCTTGAACGATGGTAAGGGGATCAACGAAGAGGAATTTTAAAACCGAAGCACTGTTGGATCAATAATTAGAAGGATCGGTCTAGTAAAATCCTGAATACAAAAGGAAGAACAGCGCGTGGCAGTAAGGAAAAAGGTTGACAAGCGTTGACCGAGATTTGAATAATATATTTAGCGTTATCATGGTGATTAAGAAGTTTAAAATCTTAATGATTAAGTGGTATTCTTATCAAATTATAACATGCGTGTTCAGGTGCTGGTATGGCATGATGAGAACAATACAAAGAGGGAACAGACGCGCCTGGAACAAATTAAAGGCGGCCTGTATAGAGTAATTAAGAATTAATCTTTTAATCAAAGTTTTGCTTAATTTTGGTAGTATTAAATTTACTAAAATTTAAATTTAGCATCGGGTCTCAGGTTTTTGAACAAAGGTATGTGGATCTAGAAGATTTTTGAGTAGCAGTACAGAAGGAAATATCAGTCGTGAACCATAATTTGACCAATCAACTGACATTGGAACCGTACTGTCAAGCACTACATTTTGGTGAATATTTTGGACAAATCTGAAAGCAACTGGGAACAACTGGAATTTTTAATCAAATTAAACAACTGTTTAATTTAATTAAAACAAGCCGTTACAACAGAATCAAATCAAGATGAGTTAAACTCACTCGGTATTTTCCCCATTAATATTTTATATAAATTGGGTTTTTATTTTGTGTGCTCTGCTTGCCAATGGTTGACTGTTTGCAAATTATAGATTTATTTGCTGATTTAACTGATGAAATTAAACCGTCGTTTAATTTCGGTGAAATACCAAATCGTTATTCTAACGATTGGTTCCAATAAAGGTAACTTACCTTATTGGTCACGTTTATCAAAAAATGTGTTTGATGGTTTGGATTGGTTGATCTGTTTGAATTGTTTGATCTGTTTGAATTGTTCGATCTATTGGATTGTTTTAAACTGTGTGGAGATAATCATTTGTATACAGGGAAGAACAGGTTGGAGGGACCCAACCGGATCCCTCAAATATATTATTTATTTATTTTCATATTATCACATATGAACTATCATGTTTGGATGATTGATTTGAGTAGTGATCATTGACTGGAAATTCAACTTATGTTTTGTTTAAACAAATGGGCAGTATTGGTTGAGTATTGGGCAGCATACTGCCGATAAAATAAATTGTTTTGTTTATATTAGTTTACCGTCAGGTAAACTGATAGAACTGAAGTTATAAAATTTATTTTATAATTGGAGATAGATTTTTAAATATATTATTTAGGATAAAGGGTTGTTTAAAAAGAAATAAATATTTATTACTCATCATTTAAGTTATAATTAATCGTTAATGTTTTTTTTATAAAGTAAAATCTGATGTGAATCAGATTTGTGAACCAGTGAATAGAAATTAACTTTAACGGTTCAAATTTGGATAAATTGTTGATAAGAAACAATTAAATAGAATTTATTTTTATTAATTATGTTAATTTAAAGGGGAAAACAAATTGGAGTCGGTTAACGAGATAACCGTGTTTTGAGTAACTAAGTCGACTGTTTGTCGAGAATTGATTATTAAATTGGGTTGATTTGAATTGATCAAATAAAATAGTTTAAAGATTATTTGTGTTAATGTTAATAAGATTTTTAAAGAGGAATTCACTATTTATTGTAATAAATAAATAAATTAACTAATGAAGCAGTTAATGATCGAAGTAAAATATTATTTAAATTAATAATAATTTAGGGAATTAATTTTTGACCGGGACTCGTTTATAAAGTAAATTGAAATTGAGATGAAACCTAATTGGATGATTAAAGAAGTTTAGGGACATGGTTTACTTTAAGCCTGAGTTTTATAATAAAGTTATTAAAAAGAAATTTAAGCGATAGCTTAAATAAAAGTGAATTAAATATTCGAATTGAATAAAAGAGAATTGAGAATAGAAAGGGTTTAGATTTAACCAGGATTTATTTAAACAAGGTTTGTAAAAGTGGTGAAGTGTTAAGGCATTAAGTTTACATTAACGATACTTGAAAATGAGTTCAGGTAGAAAGGGGAGTTTTAAATAAGATTTCCAAGGTGGAAATGGTCGTATAGATTTGAATGGAGATTGGTAAAAGGAAATTAGGGCAAAGAAGTGGGTCGTAAGATTTTATACCCAAATTCGATTTATAATGGAATTTGTTTTGAGGCTAGAATAGAATATTGGTTTTTGGATTACAACTTACATTTATCTTAAGGTATGAACATTGTTGATTAAGGTCTGAGAGGTAACTAAAATACCCCAACTTGAACGACTTCGGGATTATCTGAGGATGATATAAGTTGTAATGGCAAAAGAGATTAGTAAAGTTTATCATTTCATTAGAGAAATAATAACGCAACATTGGTAATGAAGATTTGGAATATATATAATGAGAATTCCAAAGTGAAAAGGGAAATAAAAAGGGGTCGTGTAACGAAATCTTCGAGTTAGAAAGGAGACGTAAAGTCGAGTTTATTCTATATATAAAAAAATTAGCGTTGGTTATTGTTTTCAAATAATGAAATAGAAGATATTTTGTAATGTTATTATACGAGAAATAAGTTGAAGTGATTTCCAAATATTATATAATAATGTGGCTAATGTTTTGAAAGTTAGAAATAGAAGACCGAATATGACATATGGTCTTTCTAAGTATAAAGATGGTTTTGTTTAAAGAATAACCTTATGTTAAATAAGAAGCGAAAACTATATTTAAAATATCGAAAGATTTAAGAGTTGAATTTACCTTTGTTTTAAATCAAAAGGCCAAGTGGTGCTGAATACTGAATCGGTGAACTCACTGGGTTGTCATGATTGAAACACTGATTATTTTGATAGTTAAATCACCGACTATCAAATCTGTTCAATACGATTGTTGGTACGGAAAGACCGGGATCGAATTTATATTCGAAAACCATTCCAACCAACAAATACGTGAAGAGATCAGAAGATGATCAAGATGGAGCATTGAAGACCGTAGATCTTCATAAACGGAAGAACTACTAATAATCTCTGGTTTAGCGGCCAGAGATAAACTGTGGTTCTGTCGTGGTTGGAATCTACGGGTTGCAAGGACTACTCGCTACTGATCACTGGGG
The DNA here is from genome assembly GCA_030737875.1 of Allium sativum. NCBI lineage: Eukaryota > Viridiplantae > Streptophyta > Magnoliopsida > Asparagales > Amaryllidaceae > Allium > Allium sativum. The sequence continues at coordinate 27,772 of JASFAX010002003.1, read as the reverse complement.
TGATTCCTATATGAGATGCAGTAGGAGAGTACCTTCGGTTCATCCTGTTCCTGGATGACTTGTATGGACGAATGTCTGACAGAGTATTTCCTGAAACCACGTACGTTGATTTTTACAAATATACTAAGTGGTGGCAAAGAGAGGCACTTCTTTTATACCCGGAGTATATTTGTGGATGTCAATTAGTGACTTGACGGATATGATGATGTGGCATTCAAAATGAATGGTGGCCAAAAAGTTGATCTAAACCTCAAGCCTCATCAATCGGGAAATGACAAAAATCGGGCAGGCAGTATGGCTATGTGGGTCGCTCCCATTAGGGTGTATAATCACCTATCTAGAGAAAATCCTTTTGTTTCTTAAATCTATTTCGATGCTGTCTCTTTTCGGGAAGATGGTGGGTAGCTCGCAACCGTTGGTGATATACATTCGATACACTCAAGCGAAATGAGTGATCGGTCATGTGAGGGCCGGGTTGCAAGACGTTCTTGTTGAACCCAGTGTATTCACCCCTAGAGAGACACCATCGGCAGGTGGTCCCATACCTTGTCATGGTTGGAATCCAATCTCCAATAAGCGCCAGCGGTTTTGATTGCATACTATATGTGGAGTGTGAGATGCAAGCGTTCCACTAGATTGCTATTTACTTGTATTTAGACATTATTATAATATCAGACAAGATATTGATTTCAAAAATGTTTTGGGTTATCGTAAGGTAAAAAACGTCCGTGTTTATGTGTGGATTTGGTCTTACGATTATCCTTTTCTTTGAAAGGATCAGGTTGTGTGATACCCTAAATACTGTGCGACTTTATCTCACTCTGCTTCACCAGACTGACCCAGTGTTTTGTAAATGCTCGGGTTAGCCTGGGGTGTACAGGTTCAGGTTATCAAATTCTGTGAAGAGACGAGCTGGAAGAGTTCAGACGTATGATATTATATAGCTACTATTCCGCTGTGTGTTGTATATGGGAACAGGTTATTATAACTGTCCCGTTGTGTGATGTACTCTGATATTGTAAGTCTTTATTTAAAGCTCTCAATAAAGTTATTTCTGTTTTATATTTTGTTCCGCTGCGATGTGAGACTCTGTGTTGTGTTGGTTCTTCTTCTTCTTCTATTCTAATGTTTCTTTCTTTCTTATCTCACCCTCAAATTTCTTTCTAATAACGTCCAGTGTTTTGGTGTTTGGAAGGTCGTCATGAGTTACGGTAAAGGTATTTATGTCGATTTTCGGGGCCGAAAACTCTTGGGTCATTACAGTGGTATCAGAGCTATTGGTTTAGTGATAACCTTGGCTCTGTGGCGTAACTCGATAGAGATGGGGTTAGTAATACCCTAGATTGAGATGGTTATATATATGAGAATGTGTATTTGTTATTTGATATTAAAATTATTTTTGAAATTATTTTTGCCCAACTTATTTTATAAAATAATAAAAGTAATGATTTTCTCAATTTATTATAATATGGGAAATCGATTGATTTGTTAACGTTGATTTGAACGATATGTTTGGATTGTGTTATTGGGTGCTTGTATAAATTTGAAAATGACATACTTGGTTTGAAACCAATATGAAATAAGTAAGTAGATAAATAATCCAGATTAATAAACCTAAATGGATAATTAAAGAAATAAATGAAGTGATTATAAATAATTATAATCTCATGTGGATAAGATTGTGTGTAGAACTGGTTTATGATATGGATATTTGAAACAAATTGATGTTGTTTAGGGACTAATGAAATTTGTTTGAGTTGAGAACAGGTGCAGAAGTGCCAATTTAGCTTTAAAATCCATCAAAGAGAAAATTCTGGAGTTAATTGAATCCAGTTTGAATAGAGCTTCATAATAACTAAGCAAGCTCGAATATAAAATATTGCTTACCGCATAATAACGCTCGCAAAAATGTACGCTTGTGCAAAATATGAAATCTTGGTTTTTATTTGGGTTTTGAGTTTGGTTTTTGAATTTTTCCGACCTTGTTGGTCGATTGATATCTATTTCTTGAACCTGCGATACTGCAGATGTCCTCCGTACAGGGGAGACTCTGCCCAAAAAATTCCAATTTTTAAGATGTTAGAAATTTTTTGAAGATTTTTGAAAATTCTTTTACTTGGAATAAATTGGTTTTAAAACCAATTAGATTAGTTTCGGAAACAAAATCGAGTTTTAAAATTTTATTTTTGTAAAGTTAATGGGTTTGTAACGTTCTTTCTTACCTTAGCAATTTCGAGGACGAAATTATTTTAAGGGGGGAAGAATGTAACGACCCGTATTTTTTGCCATCAAATATTTAATTTAATTTATTATTTTAAATATTATATTGGAAGGGTTAATGGATTTTAATATTTAATTCGTTATTTAAAATGAAGTTTGAATGTTAATTTTATTTATAATATAAAACGAGCTCGAAATCGCACGGCAGTTCGTAATATGGAGTTTTGAACTTCAACTTAGAATACAGGATCCGATATAAGTCAGATTTCTGTGAAATAAGAAACGTTGGAACCGTATTGACGATAATTTTCATATGAAAGAGAAAAATCTAGATTTTGTGTTATAATTTGTTAGTTATGGCCAAATCAAATTTTGAAATAATCGCTGTGGAAATCGTTATTTAAATATAGGCCGTTAAAATGGCAGTTTTGCAAACGGACTCAGATTTTGATGAAATCAGTTTCATTGGAACCGTATCGTTAAATTATTGTATGATGTTGAATGGCGTGGCAAACCGATGTCGTATGTGACCACGGGAGCCAAAAACGCTCGTTTAATTTCTATAGCGCGTAATTAATTAAGTAAAGGGTTATTTGAGTGTAACTTGAGCAGACGATCGAATTAGGCCACGAAACCAGTCCCGTTGAGGTCGTATTGTCGATTAAAGTCAGGATAGGTATATAGTTTGTTATTTTTAGAGACCGGCAAATTTGGTGTTCAGAATGGCAGTGCGGTGCGCGTAAAAATAGCCTACCAGGGAAACAGTCTCAGAATGCGATGAAACTGGTGCCGTTGGGTTCGTATTGAAAAATTATTGTAGGATTTCAAAGATTCAAGTTGACCTGATTTATCTGGTGATCGTGAAAATTTAAACCTGTGTTTATTTCTGGTTTTATAAAGGAAATTTTTTCAAACGAAGTCGGAAATCAACGAAACATGTCCCATTGGGTCCGGAATATATTTTTATACAAAGATTAGCTTTTTTATCAGTAAACATAAGTCGTTTGTGGTGGTTTCTGCGTGTTACTTCGCGATGAAGTTTCACATTATAATAAAATAATAATATAATCTCCTCAAAACTGATATATATATTTTTTATCTAACTAAAATTCTCTCTTCCTTGCGCTGCACACTTTTCTACTTCCTTCCGTCCCACGCTTCTCAGTTCCTTGCCCAAGAATCCTCGTTAAAAACCGTGACTCCCACGTAAAGCTTCACATATAAATATAACACCCACTTTCTCCCTAAATCAATCGCGAGATCAGTCCATCATTCCCAAACTCCTCAACAGTAAAATCGTTCAGGAGTTGAGCCGCTGGTTTTTGGAGCGAAGGTCTGGCGAGTGAGGCGGAACAATGGGTGAAGCCTGCGTTTTCTTTTTTGGGCGGTCGCGGTGAGGGGATTTGATCGGTGTTCGACGGACTGGAGCAGGGTGTGGTAGGAGATTTGGGGTTCGGTGTTGGGTATTGGCATGAAGGACAGAACGAGATACAGTAAGGAGATGGACGAGAAAGAAGGGCTGCAAATCAAAACGTGAGGAGCTGAAGGGGTTTTGATGCATGGGAATTATACACGGGAATAATTTGAACGGCTCGTTACTGAAGACGTGGAGAAATTAGTTTGGCTTGAATGATGGTAAGGGGATCAACGAAGAGGAATTTTAAAACCGAAGCACTGTTGGATCAATAATTGGAAGGATCGGTCTAGTAAAATCCTGAATACAAAAGGAAGAACAGCGTGTGGCAGTAAGGAAAAAGGTTGACAAACGTTGACCGAGATTTGAATAATATATTTAGAGTTATCATGGTGATTAAGGAGTTTAAAATCTTAATGATTAAGTGGTATGCTTATCAAATTATAACATGCGTATTCAGGTGCTGGTATGGCATGATGAGAACAATACAAAGAGGGAACAGACGCGCCTGGAACAAATTAAAGGCGGCCTGTATAGAGTAATTAAGAATTAATCTTTTAATCAGAATTTTGCTTAATTTTGGTAGTATTAAATATACTAAAATTTAAATTTAGCATCGGGTCTCAGGTTTTTGAACAAAGGTATGTGGATCTAGAAGATTTTTGAGCAGCAGTACAGAAGGAAATATCAGTCGTGAACCATAATTTGACCAATCAAGAGACATTGGAACCGTACTGTCAAGCACTACATTTTGGTGAATATTTTGGACAAATCTGAAAGCAACTGGGAACAACCGGAATTTTTAATCAAATTAAACAACTGTTTAATTTAAATAAAACAAGTCATTACAACAGAATCAAATCAAGGTAAGTTAAACTCACTCAGTATTTTCCCCATTTATATTTTATATAAATTGGGTTTTTATTTTGTGTGCTCTGTTTGCCAATGGTTGACTGTTTGCTAATTATAGATTTATTTGCTGATTTAACTGATGAAATTAAACCGTCGTTTAATTTTAGTGAAATACCAAATCGTTATTCTAACGATTGGTTCCAATAAAGGTAACTTACCTTATTGGTCACGTTTATCAATAAACGTATTTGATGGTTTGGATTGGTTGATCTGTTTGAATTGTTTGATCTGTTTGAATTGCTCGATTTGTTGGATTGTTTTAAACTGTGTAGAGATAATCGTTTGTATACAGGGAAGAGCAGGTTGGAGGGACCCAACCGGATCCCTCAAATATATTATTTATTTATTTTCATATTATCACATATGAACTATCATGTTTGGATGATTGATTTGAGTAGTGATCATTGACTGGAAATTCATCTTATGTTTTGTTTAAACAAATGGGCAGTATTGGTTGAGTATTGGGCAGCATATGGCCGATTAAATAAATTGTTTTGTTTATATTAGTTTATCGTCAGGTGAACTGATAGAACTGAAGTCATAAAATTTATTTTATAACTGGAGATAGATTTTTAAATATATTATTTAGGATAAAGGGTTGTTAAAAAAGAAATAAATATTTATTACTCATCATTTAAGTTATAATTAATCATTAATGTTTTTTTTATAAAGTAAAATCTGATGTGAATCAGATTTGTGAACCAGTGAATAGAAATTAACTTTAACGGTTCAAATTTGGATAAATTGTTGATAAGAAACAATTAAATAAAATTTAATTTTATTAATTATGTTAATTTAAAGGGGAAAACAAATTGGAGCCGGTTAACGAGATAACCGTGTTTTGAGTAACTAAGTCGACTGTTTGTCGAGAATTGATTATTAAATTGGGTTGATTTGAATTGATCAAATAAAATAGTTTAAAGATTATGTGTGTTAATGTTAATAAGATTTTTAAAGAGGAATTTACTATTTATTGTAATAAATAAATAAATTAACTAATGAAGCAGTTAATGATCGAAGTAAAATATTATTTAAATTAATAATAATTTAGGGAATTACTTTTTGACCGAGACTCATTTATAAAGTAAATCGAAATTGATATGAAACCTAATTGGATGATGAAAGAAGTTTAGGGACATGGTTTACTTTAAGCCTGTGTTTTATAATAAAGTTATTAAAAAGAAATTTAAGCGATGGCTTAAATAAAAGTGAGTTAAATATTCGAATTGAATAAAAGAGAATTGAGAACATAAAGGGTATAGATTTAACCAGGATTTATTTAAACAAGGTTTGTAAAAGTGGTGAAGTGTTAAGGCGTTAAGTTTACATTAACGATACTTGAAAATGAGTTCATGTAGATAGGGGAGTTTTAAATAAGATTTCCAAGGTGGAAATGGTCGAATAGATTTGAATGGAGATTGGTAAAAGGAAATTAGGGCAAAGAAGTGGGTCGTAAGATTTTATTCCCAAATCCGATTTATAATGGAATTTGTTTTGAGGCTGGAATAGAATACTGGTTTTTGGATTACAACTTACATTTATCTTAAGGTATGAACGTTGTTGATCAAGGTCTAAGACGTAACTAAAATACCCCAACTTGAACGACTTCGGGATTATCTAAGGATGATATAAGTTGTAATGGCAAAAGAGATTAGTAAAGTTTATCATTTCATTAGAGAAATAATAACGTAACATTGGTAATGAAGATTTGGAATATATATAATGAGAATTCCAAAGTGAAAAGGGAAATAAAAAGGGGTTGTGTAACGATATCTTCGAGTTAGAAAGGAGACGTAAAGTCGAGTTTATTCTATATAAAAAAATTAGCGTTGGTTATTGTTTTCAAATAATGAAATAGAAGATATTTCGTAATGTTATTATACGAGAAATAAGTTGAAGTGATTTCCAAATATTATATAATAATGTGGCTAATGTTTTGAAAGTTAGAAATAGAAGACCGAATATGATATATGGTTTTCCTAATTATAAAGATGGTTTTGTTTAAAGAATAACCTTATGTTAAATAAGAAGCGAAAACTATATTTAAAATATTGAAAGATTTAAGAGTTGAATTTACCTTTGTTTTAAATCAAAAGGGCAAGTGGTGCTGAATACTGAATCGGTGAACTCACTGGGTTGTCATGATTGAAACACTGATTATTTTGATAGTTAAATCACCGACTATCAAATCTGTTCAGTACGATTGTTGGTACGGAAAGACCGGGATCGAATTTATATTCGAAAACCATTCCGACCAACAAATACGTGAAGTGATCAGAAGATGATCGAGATGGAGCATTGAAGACCGTAGATCTTCATAAACGGAAGAACTACTAATAATCTCCGGTTTAGCGGCCAGAGATAAACTGTGGTTGTCGTGGTTGAAATCTACGGGTTGCAAGGACTGATCACTAGGGTGATTCCTATATGAGATGCAGTAGGAGAGTACCTTCGGTTCATCCTGTTCCTGGATGACTTGTATGGACGAATGTCTGACAGAGTATTTCCTGAAACTACGTACGTTGATTTTTACAAATATACTGAGTGGTGGCAAAGAGGGGCACTTCTTTTATACCCGGAGTATATTTGTGGATGTCAATTAGTGACTTGACGGATCTGACGATGTGGCATTCAAAATGAATGGTGGCCAAAAAGTTGATCTAAACCTCAAGCCTCATCAATCGGGAAATGACAAAAATCGGGCAGGCAGCATGGCTATGTGGGTCGCTCCCATTAGGGTGTATAATCACCTATCTAGAGAAAATCCTTTTGTTTCTTAAATCTATTTCGATGCTGTCTCTTTTCGGGAAGACGGTGGGTAGCTCCCAACCGTTGGTGATATACATTCGATACACTCAAGCGAAATGAGTGATCGGTCATGTGAGGGTCGGGTTGCAAGACGTTCTTGTTGAACCCAGTGTATTCGCCTCTAGAGAGACACCATCGGCAGGTGGTCCTATACCTTGTCATGGTTGGAATCCAATCTCCAATAAGCGCCAGCGGTTTTGATTGCATACTATATGTGGAGTGTGAGATGCAAGCGTTCCACTAGATTGTTATTTACTTGTATTCAGACATTATTATAATATCAGACAAGATATTGATTTCAAAACTGTTTTGGGTTATCGTAAGGTAAAAACCGTCCGTGTTAATGTGTGGATTTGGTCTTACGATTATCCTTTTCTTTGAAAGGTTTTAACTTTAAAATCAGGTTGTGTGATACCCTAAATACTATGCGACTTTATCTCACTCTGCTTCACCAGACTGACCCAGTGTTTTGTAAATGCTCGGGTTAGCCCGGGGTGTACAGGTTCAGGTTATCAAATGTTGTGAAGAGACGAGCTGGAAGAGTTCAGACGTATGATATTATATAGCAACTATTCCGTTGTGTGTTGTACATGGGAACAGGTTATTATAATTGTCCCGTTGTGTGATGTACTCTGATATTGTAAGTCTTTATTTAAAGTTCTCAATAAAGTTATTTCTGTATTATATTTTGTTCTGCTGCGATGTGAGAATCTGTGTTGTGTTTGTTCTTCTTCTTCTTCTATTCTAATATTTCTTTCTTTCTTATCTCACCCTTTAATTTCTTTCTAATAACGTCCAGTGTTTTCGGTGTTTGGAAGGTCGGCATGAGTTACGGTAAATGTATTTATGTCGATTTTCGGGGCCGAAAATTCTTGGGTCGTTACAGATATAGGAATTCATTATCTTATGCTGATAGTTTGAATGGAAAGTTTATAACATATAGTTTGGCCTTGCTTAAAAATATAAGTTGTATCGAATATTTGTTACATTCGTATAATTTAGAATAATATTCTTGATTCTATTCTAACTTATAGGCAAAAGAATACATATCTTCACATATGTGCATCCTTTCACATTTATATATGTATACATAAAACTATAAATAAGTTCTTGCTTAAATTTTAAGTTTATTTATTTGTTTAGATTTAGTTCCATCTTATTTTAAGTATCTTGTTTAAGCTACCATGTTTATTAATAAACAGGATCGGAAAAAGTCGGGACGTTACAACATTCCAGCTCTCTAATTCAGTGTTGAATAATAAAGTATGCGAATTTAGGTAAAAAGACATGATTGTTAAATAATGTGATTGTAATATACCTGTTTGTATTGAATATTGTTCGGTTTTGGCTTGATTGTAGTAAATATGTCATTTTCCTCCTTTTGAATAAAAAGGCATTATTTTTAAATCACAAGAGATATGATAAAAGAGGTTAAAATGGGAAAAGTGGTGCAAATGTACGTATATATATATATATATATATATATATATATATATATATTTGTGCATAATTTGCATCAACTGTTCCAAATTATATATTGACATATATTTCTTATGATTTGGAAATATGTCAATTCCCCTAATTAGGCATTATTTACAACGATTACGACTAACAGCCTTTTGTGAGCTTTGAAACCTTTTGGGAAGATTGAATGCAAAAAGGAATGCTTGGTTATTGGTTAAACCAAGTCATTTTATTCAATAATAATAATAATAATAATAACTACGTTGACCACACGAAAACATAAAATATAAATATATACATGTTATTCGTCCAAATTAGCGTAAAACGGTAAAATATACATTGTATGAAATGTTTGAATGTTTGGATAAGGTTCAATTATGGAATTGTATGTAAATGTAATCCATATTGAATTAATATATTTGTGGTGAACATTTGTAGCAATCATTATAATTAATTGCTATAAATAGTACCGCAAATCTATAAATGACAGTTGTAACCAATGTTGATTGGGGAAAACGAATATAATAGGAAATTGCTTACAATTCCTAAATTAATTAGGATAAATGTTCAAAACCACAATTAGGAAAGTTGAATTATAACCACATTTAGACACGAGGTTAAGTTTAACTTATGGTAGAAGTCTGCCCGGAACCGACTGACAGATCCAGCATCCACAAGTAGTCAGCTTAACATGAGAGGCCTAGTGTGTGTGTGTATATATATATATAACCGTCAACCAATAAATAAATAAATGAATAATAATAGTAATAATCTATTGGGGTACAACAAATATATACCTTTGGACTGATAAATAATTGCCTTAGGAAAATATGACTGTTATGGTCATAAAGGGCAATAAATATAGAAATAAAGGAAAATGGGTGTCATAAGGGGATTAAAAGATATTGATTGTCATTTGAATACTAAGTCCAAATTAGGGGAGAAATCAAATAAACATCCTAGGGAAAAAGGGATATAACCTTCCTTATTTATGTTAATGAATATTGAACTTATAATTAAAGATAGAGTTGGACTTAGTAGGTTGATAATGGAAAAATATTACTAACCTTAAGGACTCGTAACGATAATAAATCATGTGGAGAGAAACTAAATAGAAAGGGCACAATAACATAAACCACTTTATCCAAATAGGGAAAGGTATTAAGGGCTAATGGGGGACGAACCTAATAACCTTCGCGTATAGTCCGCTTCCTGGATCTTAAGCGGCTGGGATTGAAGAGTCCACCTGGGGATAGGTCTTTCAGTATAGGGGTTTTAAACAACATGTTTGAGTATTTCCTACCCAAACCTGGAAACTAAAAAATGTCAGATATGGTTACCTACCCTACGAGAAGTAGTAAGCGGCTAAGGGGGTTATCCAATAAGGTCAGCTAGAGAGGTATAGCAAGCCATAAAATACCATCTCTCACCTTATGCGGGGCAAGGGTATATGCGTGAATGACGGATGCCTTAACTAATAGGGTTCGTAACCAGTGCTCTCTAGTTTATAAAAATATGGAACAAGTTATTGAGAGGTACTGAGTCACCAATAAGTCCGCCGACTAAATTGGGTCTGCCTAGGGTCTTAAGTGAACGGGAGAATCCACCCTATCTATCATTGACAGTGAGGTGGAAAATAATAAGGGAAAAGTGGATGGAAAGGTATATATGTAGGTGATAACTCCGCCGTTAGGGGTCCACTTCTTGGTCTAATAATCAATTAAATTATAATTTAAGGGGATTCCTAAGTATATGCGTAAGCATTTTATCTCGGTATTATATCTTAGAATACAACCTTGGAAAGAGTGGTAGAATCATGTGTAAACATCTACAAGGTTAGGCTAGAACCATTAACCTTGATAGGCATACATCTTGGGTTGAACCAAAAGGGATACTTCTGTGTATTATAATATATGTTGTACATTTCCTATTCATCGGAATCTTGTAGTTCTGACCCCATCCTCATTACAACCACCCAGGTTTTCTAGAGAAGGTCAGGTTCTCTCAGGTGTTTAAGTTTGGCTTTCGGTTCTTGTCCTCTCTCATTCTCGGTATTGGCAATGTGACTTACTTTGGTAGTTACTTGAGTTAATACTAGTTTATCCTATTTTGTTTCCACTGTGAGTTTTCTTATCATACTCTGATTATGCTCATGCTAATTTATTACATTTACTAGATATACACGCTCTATGCTTGGATAGGAGCAAGTTTTCAATTTTGTCCAAATTTGGACGTAGAAAAGTGTGGGTTGTTACATTTGGTATAAGAGCTTAGGTTAAATGATCAGAGGAATTAGTTAAATTAGGATTCGTGAGAGAACGTAATTCGATTTTATTTTCTGTTTTTCTTCATCTTTCTTACTCGACTTAAATTTATTTCGACAATGGGTTACCGTGGGCTTAAATATATAAAATGGGCTTAAGCGACTAAGAATTGAAATATGTTAAGTTCGGTTTTCTAGCCAATTCTGTCTTACCCCACAGTACGTTAGGAATCTCGTTGTAAAGAGCATGAGAACGACATATGGTGGAGTCCGTTGATTCGAGTTTGGAAACTGGAATAATATATGATATAAAAAAATCTAGCTATAATCGAGATAGTCACTTTTCTAGCTTCTGGTTCTGTTTAGCGATTCCAGTTAAGACCATTCCTTGATCTAAAACGGGAAAAGTCCACGTCAGTATGACGTATCCATTTTGGAAATACAATTACGAGGTATATCCATTTGATACTTCGTTGGATTTCCGTCTACCTTTATTGAAATATTCAATTGAGTTATTGGCCTTGTATTCGAGGAAATTTTATTTTTAAAACTATTTAGAAAATGAATAAGTTTTGAAATACGGATTCGGAAAATGATTTTATAAAGGCCTAATTTTATAAAGAGATGGTTTTAGTTTTTTTAATTTATTTGTGTTTCAATATTTTGGGGCTTAGTGTAATTTTAATAAATATAATCTGATTGGTAGGAAAGATGGAGTTAGAAATGACAAGGAATATGCCACTAAACTTGAAAATAATTAATATCTATTTCTTGTGATTTTTAGTATCCCTCTTCCTATATATATTGGATAATTTATTGAAATTATCACAATAAATCCTTAAGATCTTAAAGCTCCAACGTTTTTGAAAACAAAAAGGTTTTTCTAGTTTGAATTATAAACTAGAATATAAATAATAATAATTATTATAATAAAATGGATTTATAAATACGAAACCGTTAGATTATAATAAATTCCATTTTTGGAAAAGTTTTAAATTTTTCTTCGAAAAGGCTACGGAAAATCCATCATTTTGATTTTTGGGGGATTTGATTTTGTGAATCGTCTATTTGTTATCAGCTAGTTAAGGGGAAAATATGTTTTAATTTATATTACGAATTTCTAACTGAATTATTTTTAGAATTAGTTCGTTCGTCGTGTGGTCGCAACCTTTTGTTGAGACTACTTGGAATCCTTGGAGTTGGTTCAGAGTTTAACTACGGTCTTTAAATACTGTGGTGATGAGGATAATTATTTTTCGAATCGCGTCAAATTTTAAAAGATAACCTAGGACGATTAATATTTTAAATCTGACCTAGTAAGGTCAAGGTTCAGTCCTTGTCCAAGGCCATTTAATAATTGACCGATTATATGTAAGAATGGTCAACTGGTTGATGAGTTTTAGTACAACTTGGACCTAGGACTCAACCATAAAAGTTGCGTCCAGATCAACCACTTAACTTCCTTCTTTCTTCCTCATGTCGTCGAACCATATCTCTATCTTCCTTCTTCTTTCTTTGTCGCCGCCTTGTTTCCTCTTTTCCCGTGCTAGTTTGTGCATTAGATCTTGCCTCGCTAATACTCCCAGATCTAATTTCTTCTCTCTGACTATTTCTTAGTCCATAACGCCTACTTTCATTAACTGATCTTTCTTGTACCATTTAAGTATCCTCCTTAAAGTAGAGATTATTTGGTTGGATCGTAATGAGCAAAAAAATCTCACCGCTTTAGGGCTAAGAAAATTTGTCGTGGCTGTTGGGCTTGCACTGGTCCATTGCTCGAGATCTTAGAATAAGGTGGTTGTTTGTGCTGCATTCACTTTTGTTATACCTTGATTACGATAGATTTTCATTAAGGCGATCTCATTTCAAAGATGAAGATTAAGCTATCTCTTTATGGTTTTTTTGAGGAGAATCTCGATGAGACTTTAGAGAACCCGTGTCTTACGCGGACTTGAATGGTCTTTCGTTGACTGGCTTTGGAGAATTTGTAGCAAATCTCTTTTTCTTAATGTCAGTTATTGTGTTCTGGAATCTATGTTCGAACTGCCCATGTAGACGTGTGACCCGTTTAGCGCATCGTTCTATAAATGGGAAGTTATGACTAGATTTGTCTCACGATGCAGAGATCAATGTTTTCTTTAATCAGTGGCGTAACCATCATTTTGTGCCACATCATATTTGATTCAGCTTGTTGTTCTTGTGTGCTATTTCATGGAGTTACTTTCTGTAATTTTGCCTATCCATTTTGTCTTTAGATAATATTATGTGGATTTCCATGAGAAGCAGTTTTCTAATAGGTTTCTTTTATCATCGCAAATTCTCTCTTAAAGATATAGTGATGTGGGAACCTCCAACAACATCAGCAGTGTTTGTAACGCGAGATTGAGTATTATGCCACCATGTTATGGTTAATTAAAGATCATAGAAACTGGTTTGAGCTCCAGCCGCGGAGCGAGACATCTCGTTGTTTATAGCCATTGTTTTGGGAGTTTCGGTGTTGTTGTTTCATCGTCGTCTTTGTTGTTTTCCCTTTCCTGCATTCGGTTCTTGGCTTTATAGTGACTCGTACTTGTAACTGTTAGTGTTGTTTAAATCGCACGACTTTGATTAATGAGATTTCTATGTTTGGAGATATTTATGTCATTCACGCATGCCTGTTTGAATGAAATCTCAATTTTTTTATCTAAACTAACAGTTGTCCTAGGGCTGGAAAGAATATGTTGGATAAATTTTAGCAAAGGATCGGTTCTGCATTGTTTTTCGTCATGGGTATATATAAATAAATAAATCATTGTTCCTTGTTAGAACTAAAAATTATTTTGGTCTTTTGTGTGTGATTTCAGTTTTTCGCATTTTCCCGCGACTGACTTCCTTCTTCGTCGACATGTGACTTCAATCGTTTAAGTTTCCGCAAAATACATTTTTGAAGTTTCAAGAAAATGTTGCTTGAAAAATAATCATTTTATCATTTTCTTATTTTATAGGAAAGTGAAACGGTTTTGAAAAGAAATTTTCAAAATAAACATGGCAAGGTTCAAGCGGAAATTTATTTTTATGAAAAATATCGATTTTCGGTCACATGAATAGCGTAGGGAAGATTTTTGAATATTTTGTATACGCGTTTATCGGTGCAATAGGATTGATGATACAATAAAAACGTTAACGACAATAAGAAAAAGGTTGTTTTAGCCTTGGAAATGTTGTTTCTATACCTCTTCAACAATGCGTGCGATCTATTAATTAACTCGTTTTACGGTTTAGAGCTTGTTTTAAAACTCTTTTACAGTATACTGATTGAAATTTCAAGAGTATTTTTGGGTAGCTGAAGTGAAAATTCCACTGTAGGGCGGAAAATGGAAAATTTGTAAGTGGGAAGAATGTTAAAATTCTTCGCTTCAATTTTTTATTCCGATTTAGGGGAAATTAAATAGGAAACGATTAGATGACGTGACGTTTTGGATGGTAGGGCTTGGATGCAAAATTGGCTTCTTCACACTTTTATTCGTAGTTGTGTGAAGGTAATAGATGAAAAAGAGTTTTCAAAATTTGCATTCATATAGAACTGTCAGTACGTTTAGGATGTTTTTCATCATGCTTTCAAAAATATTTCAAAATTTTAATGCAAACATATTGGAGGTTCCGATTAGGATCATCTTGTATGCATGTTTTATGGTTGAATTGCAATATGTACACCATGCACATGTACACATGGTTGCAAAATGAATGTACACAAATTGTTTGTATAGGATAGGACTATAGACGTTAGAATTTCGGGACTATAAAAAGGCATTATTTTTAAATCACAAGAGATATGATAAAAGGGGTTAAAAGGGGAAAGTGGTGCAAATGTACGTATATATATATATATCTGTGTGTGTGTGTGTGTGTGTGTGTGTGTGTGTGTGCGCGCGCGCGCGTAATTTGCATTAGCTATTCCAAATTATATATTTACATATATTTCTTGTGATTTGGTAATATGTCAATTCCAACGATTACGGCTAACGGTCTTTTATGTGATTTGAAACCTTTTGGCAAGATTGAATGCAAATAGGTGGTTATTGATCAAGCCAAATCATTTAATTCAAAAAAAAACTACGTTGATCGCACGAAAACATAAATATAAATATTATCCATCCAAATCAGCGTAAAACGGTAAAATATACATTGTATCGAATGTTTGGATAAGGTTCAGTAATGGAGTTATATGTAAATGTGATCCATATTGAATTAATATATTTGTGGTGACCATTTATAGCAATCAATATAATTAATTGCTATAAATAGGACCGAAAATCAATAAATGACAGTTGTAACCAATGTTGATTGGGGAAAACGAATATAATAGGAAAATGTTACAATTCCTAAATTAATTAGGATAAATTTTGAAAACCCCAATTAGGATATTTGAATTATAATTGCATTTAGACACAAGGTTAAGCTCAACCTGTGGTATAAGCCTGCCCAGAACCGACCGACACAGGTAGTCATCTTAATGTGAGGGGTATAATGCATAAATATAAATGTACTAAGGCATAAGGTTAAGTTTAACTTGTGAAGTCTGCCCGAAACCGACTGGCAAATCCAGCATCCACAAGTAGCCAACTTAATGTGAGAGGTCTGGTACATACATACATACATACATATATATATATATAAATCAACCAATAAATAAATAAATGAATAAAAATAGTAATTATCTGTTAGGGTACAACAAATGGATACCTTGGGACTGATAAATAGTTGTTTTAGGAAAATATGACCGTTATGGTCATAAAGGGCAAAAAATATAGAAATAAAAGAAAATGGGTGTCTTAAGAGGATTAAAGGATATTGATTTCTAAGTCCAAATTAGGGGAGAAATCAAATAAATATCCTAGGGAAAAAGGGGATATAACGTTCCTTATTTATATTATTGAATATGGAACTTATAACTAAAAATAGAGTAGGACTTAGTAGGTTGATAATGGAAAAATATTATTAACCATAAGGACCCGTGATGATAATAAATCGTATGGAGAGAAACTAAACAGAAAGGATGTAATAATGTAGTCCACTTTATCCAAAGGAAAGTTATTAAGGGTTAATGGGGGGCGAACCTAATAACCTTCGCGTAAAGTTCGCTTCTTGGGTCTTAAGCGACTGCGGTTGAAGAGTCCACCTGGGGATAGGTCTTTCAGTATAGGGGTCTTAAACGGCATATGTGAGTATTGTCTACCTAAACCTGGAAACAAAAAACGTCAGATATGGCTACCTACCCTACGGGAAGTAGTAAGCGGCTAAGGGGGTTATTCAATAAGGTCGGCTAGAAGTAAAGCGAGTGATAAAATACCATCTCTCACCTTATGCGTGGCAAGGGTGCATGTGTGAATGACGGAAGCCTTAACTTATAAGTCCCGTAGCTAGTGCTCTCTAGCTTATAAAAATATGGAACAAGTTATCGAGAGGTACTAAGTCATCAATAAGTCCGTCGGCCAAATCGGGTCCGCCTAGGGTCTTAAGTAATCGAGCGAATCCACCCTATCTATCACTGGTAGTGAGGTGGAAAATAATAAGGAGAAAGTGGATGGAAAGGTATGTATGTATGTGAGAACTCCAAAGTTAGGGATCCACTTGAGTCTAATAATTAATTAAATTATAATTTAAGGGGATTCCTAGGTATATGCGTAAAAATTCTATCTCGATATTATATCATAGAATACCACCTCGAGAAAGAGTGGTAGAGTCGTGCGTAAACATATACAAGGTTAGGCTAGAATCACTAACCTTGATAGGCATACACCTTGGGTTGAACCAAATGGGATACATCTATGTATTTTAATCTGTGTTGTACGTTTCCTGTTCACCAGAATCTTGTTGTTTAAACCCCCCTCCTCATTACAACTACCTAGGTTTTCTAGAGAAGGCCGGGTTCTCATAGGTGTTTAAGTTTGGCTTTCGGTTCTCGTTCCCTCTCATGCTCGGTATTGGCAAAGTGACTCACTTTGAAAAAGGTAGTTACTTGAGTTAATACTAGTTTATCCTATTTTTGTTTCCACTATGAGTTTTCTTATCGTACTCTGATTATGCTCGTGCTCATTTATTGCACGTACCAAATATACATGCTCTATGCTTGGATGTGTTCAAGTTTTGATTTTTGTTGAAATTTGGGGGCAGAAAAGTGTGGGGTGTTACAAACATTGTCTAGAGATGTTATTTTGTCATTCAGATCAGTGATCTGTGACTTCATTGAAAGATTTTCTGATTTTAAGGACTCATTTTCACTTTTTAGTTTTTTGAAACTTCCAAATTTTAAATCCTTTCCATTTTTATGACCATTAAATCTTTCAATTTCATCTTTTAGACATTGTTTTTCTTTACTAAAATTTTCATTAAACATTTTTAACTTATCTATCTCTGTTAAACTATCCTCGTATTCTTTGCTAAATATTTTATATCCTTTATACATATCACTTAAGACATTAGTAATCTCTTTATTAAAATTCCATACTTGGTCATTCATTTCCATGAAGCACGTGTTGGCCTTTTCTGTTTCTGAATCACTATCACTTGATGATGTATCTAAATCATCTCATGTTGCATTGAATGCTTGTTTCCCAATCTTATTGAAAGTATTTGGAAAGTACTTTGGTTTCTTTAAGTTGGGATGGTCTCTTTTCAAATGACCTGGTTAATCACATTTGAAACATCTAACAACATTTGTATTTTTGGAATTATTGTTTTTATTTTCCAAAGGTTTTTTATCCAATACTTCAAGAATTTCTTGAGCTTCTTGGTAATAAAATCAATATCATCATTTGGTTCATCATTGTCGATCATAGCATTAAGTGCCAGTGATTTCTTCTCATTTCATGGATTCTCTTTTCTAACCTGCAACTTTACTTCATAGGACATTAGATTGCCAAGTAATTCTTCTATTGTTGTAGTACTAATATCATTGGCTTCTTCAATTGCCATATTCTTCTTATCCAATTTGCTAGGAAGTGAATTCAAGATCTTTCTGACTTGGTCTTCTTTAGTAATTTTCTTTCCTAGCGATATTAAGGCATGTACTATACCTTGAAATTTACAATACATATAAAAAATAGACTCATTTGATCTCATTTGAAAGAGTTTAAAGTGGTGTGTTAGCATAGATATCTTTGTTTGTTTTACTTTAATGGTGCCTTCATGTGTGACTTGCACTGTTCTCCAAATTTCATATGCAGAATTATAAATAGACACTCGATTAAATTCAATTCTATCTAAAGAGCGAAATAAAATGTTCATGGCCTTAGAATTATTAAGTACTTGTGTTTTTTGGGACTAGTTTCCATTTTGAATATTCAGTTTGAGGGTTTATGTATTCTATTTGGGTAACATTCCAAATATCTAAACTATTAGACTGCAAATAAAATTTCATCCTATAATCCCAATAAGCATCATTGCTGCCATCGAATAGAGGAGGTCTAGTGGTAGATTGTCCTTCTATGAAATTATTAATAAAATTGTTACCAGTGTCACTAGCCATTTATACTTTCAAAAACTAATTGATTAATTTTTGAAATGTTCTAATACTAATTATTGGAAATTGGGTTGTCTACAATATGGTGTTAATGGATCTTAAGGCTATTCAGACATTAGAGGGATGAAGTTATGAATTTAATACTATATCTATTCAAATTGGAAATAGAATGAAATAAGTAATAAAATAAAATGCAGTAAAGTAAATAACACCAAGATTTTTATACTGGTTTGGACTAACCAATCATGCATTTAGTCCTACATTCCAGGGTATAGAATTTTACTATAATCGTTTGCTTTACACGGATGATAAGAACACCTATACAATCTTGATTTTATGGGCCATGAGAGACACATTCTCCTTATCAATAACAATAAGCAATGGAAAGTAGTTGTATCTTCAATACAGATTATTGCATATTTGGTACAATGATCCTATAGACCTCCAATGGCAATATATCTTTGAATTCTTTGAAGAAATAGGATGAAATCAGAGAAAGAATGATGTGAATTCAAGTACAACTCTCTCATATTGTGTGGCTTGCAAATCAATGAAGAATTAGAGTGAAAGAGAATGGATTTGTAACTGCACAACTCAAAGATATGTTAGTGGTAATGTTTATATGGTTGTTGTCATCAAGATCAATAACTAGGTTATTAACAGAAACTGTGGTCTTATTGGGTGTGAGTATAATGTTGGTGTAGTTAATTCAAGCCATGAGGTGGGATATAGGTATATTTCATCAAACATGGACATAACATCATTCTGATAAAAGGCCAAAAGTATCTGAAGAATAGGGGTTGAAGCCATCAGATCCAGGTAACTTACCAGAATATGTGCCATTTAAAGCCAACTAAACAGGATTTAGAGAAAGGGAAGCCAATATAAGTAGGATGAGGATTAGGGTACATGGCAACCCAATTAATGTTTGGGTGGGGACAAGAAGAGGACGTCTAAGGAGTTTTTTGAGGTAGTCAATGAAAGCTTGGTTGGTGTGACGGCCTGCCCCGGACCAGCCGACAATTCCCCGAAATGCGCTGTGCCGATGCCTGACTAGCACGAGACGGTCGTCAAAGAAAAGGGTTTAGAACTATGAGTCATCAAAGAACCTGTAGTATATCTCACAGCGCATGGAATAAAATATAATAGTAACATAACTTGACATAAAACAGGCGAGACAGTGCATAAGCTGAGAACTAAATCATCATAGCAGCAGAATCCAAAATACAGCTTATGATCCAAACCATTATTACAACTCCAAAATATTGTCTCTAAAGCAAAAATAGAAAAGGTACACTACTAATGCCCAAAGTAGTGACCAGCAACAACACAGGGAGAATATATGTAAATAGTACGTGGAAGCCTCCTGGTCGTCCCCGGACAGCTACTCGTGCATACCACCTAACCTGTCTCTAGTCTGCTCGTTTAGGAGCACCCAGAGTAATAAGAAGAGACATAAAACTCTGGGTCATACAAAAGTTTGGTATGAGCGATAGCAACAAAACAAAACAATAACAGATATAAATAATCATACCTGAACCTGGACCTGCAACCAAGGCAAAGAGTTAGCACAACAACATGTACAATACTATGAGGTAACACTAACATAAAGTGTAAAATGAGGGTGTGCATGTCATAGTGATAGCAAACATCAAACATAGCAATCATCCTCACATCTCTCACTCAGTGCGTAAAGTATACGATATCCACCACTTTGATCACCAAATCCTTTGTTGCAACCACTTTGCCTTTGTGGTCTTAGTGACCCCATTGCGCTGGTCCATAGCTAGTAATCCTTTGCTATATCCACTTTGCCCCATGGAGTCATGATGACTCTACTGCACTGGCTCATAACCATGCTACGATCACTTGCCCTTTGGGAGTCTTGAAGATCCCATTGCGCTGATCCATAGCCGCTAATCCATCTCTCAGTGGTGAACTAAAGTTATAGATATCAATAACCCATTGGCACACGTCCAGCAGCAAAGTCCAACTCATGAAGTTAACTCATTGGTTCCCAATTGGATTCTGAGTAACAACTTCCCATTTGGACTTTCTTCGCATCTCGGGTTTTGATCGAATTGTAGTTGGTCTTCAGAAGAGTCGTTGCATAGAAGTAAGAGTATACATCCGGTTCGGTTCGGTACTCCATACCCGGTTCGGTTCGGTGCTCATAGCCCATGCCTTGGTTCTGTTCGAATATGTATAGTGCTCTAGTCATCACTGGTTCGGTTCGGGTCTCTCATTTGGTTCAGTTCGGGTCCCCTTTGTGCTTCCTTCTCATCTCCAGATTCCGATTTGGTTCTCCCTTCATCTTCGATCTGATCCCCTACCCCAATTCAATCCGGTTGGCCTTCCTTGTTGCCCTTGCCTTTGTGCGCTGCTGAAGATGCCACCACTCTAGTTCATTTCAGTTATCTGAATCGATCCGATCCCCCTTAACCGATCTGGATCTCTGCAGCATTTCCAACGAGCTTGTTTCGTCCATTCTCGCCATACGAAGACATTTTCGACCATTATAACTTTACTTAATAATCACAAAACATCACAAACAACAGTAACAACATATGTGTTCAATTAAAAGATCAAAACATCAAGCATATAGGTCATTTTAGATCAAACATACCCTAAAACCATGAATTTTCCCTTAATCCCCTTAACCATGTTTAACCACACGATTAGCAAACTTAATCCAAATTAACCCAAATTTTTATCAGAAGCATAAAATAATATTTAAGAATTTTTACATAGTTTTCCATATTTTTCTGAGCCATAATTTCGCTAACTATCAGTAATCACCCTAATTAGCTGTAATTAGTGTAAAAACGTGCTAATCACTCACCTTAGTCACAAATAAACTCTTAGATTTGAAAATCCACTGATTTAGGTCGAATTCCAATGCAACACAGCAGCCCTAATTCTGATTTAATGCCAATTCGCCTTGATTTGATGTAGATTTAGCTAGAAAGTGATTAGAAGGTGATTTGGGGGTTGGAGGCCATTACTAGGGTTCAAAAAATGTTTATGGCGGCTACAAAACTGAAATGAGATGGTTTCCTAACTAATTTCAGCCTCCCCATAACCCTAATGCCGAAATGGGTTATGGGCTCTTCCAATAATTACTCTATTAAGCCCGGTTAAGTTGTTTTTCACCTTCCAACCCTTATTTCAGCTATATCTCCCAAACGGTAAGTCCGTTTGGTTAATGCGACCACTCTATAGAAAGGTAAACCATCATTTGAATCCAATGGAAGTGGTTTCAGGTCAAAACTCCTTACCAATCAAAAGTTATAGGCAAAACAAGATTCGCTAGGGGCAACACGGTCATTTAAAATTCGGCAAAAATCGTGAACATGGGAAATGACACTAATAGTCGTCCCCCAAAGTTACACGACCATACGACTTCATATGAGAATAAAATAAATATTCTACGATCCTCCAATGTGTAAAATGCGGGTCGTTACAGTTGGGATCATGCTGGTAAAAAATGGTTGAGCCATATTGAGTAATTTCGGCGATAAGATTAGATTTTTTGCACCACTGCTAATTTAATAGAAGTATGCAGTATTCTTGCTAGCATCTTGAATCCACCAAGCTTTGGATCTTTGCTTTCAACTAATTTCTTCCTGTTTAATAAGCATGGATTATTGTAATTTAAGATTGTGAAGATTGGGGTGCTCAACATTGGAGAGAACTTTGGTTTCCTCGGTGATGTTAAGATCTAAAATGGAGTCTTGGATGTTGAGTCAACGGTTTCAATGCTTATTTTGATTAATGACAAGAAGGAGCTTCATGATCGACAAAAAGAAGATTCAATGTTTTATAGGTTAGAAGATGGTTATTTAGAGTTATTTATGTTAAAATCTATCCTCAAATAATCATACTTCTTATTCTCTTCAAAAATATACATGAAAACTATTTATTTATGTATGTTGACAAAAACCTGTCAACCTGTTAAATTTAACAGGTCAACAGCTTTTTAAACTTAACAAGTCAACCTGTTAAAATTAACAGGTCAACAACTTTTTAAAATAACGGTCAAAAACCTGTCAACCTGTTATTTTTTCCTGTCAACACCTTTTTGAAATTTGTGAAGAGTCATATTCTTTCATGAAAGGTTGCATCCATTTCTCTTCATCAAGAATCATCTCTTTTGATTGCAACTTTTCATGAATGATTGCATCTTCTCAAGCTCTGATACCAATTTAAAAGTCGGTTGTGTACGACTTGTGCAGGATCTTTAATATGGCTATGCGGAATATGATATGATAACAATATATATCACAGATAACTATAAATGCAATAAATAAAGTAGTGTAACGACACCAGGATTTTTATACTGGTTCAGACCTCCCATCCTACGTCCAGTCTCGAAGCTCCTCTTCGGCTTTTCACTAAACAACACCCTCGCTTCACCCAGAGGAACAGGTTCACAACTACTTGATTTACGGGCTACAAGTTTACCCACTTGATTTCATGGGTTACAAGCTTACCCACTTGATTTCACGGGCTATAAGCTTACCCACTTGATTTCACGGGCTACAAGCTTACCCACACAGGACAATTACAAGAGTTTGACTTCAGATTGTGTTCTTCTTTCAACACTGATTAGTCAATGATTTAGCACACCCTTCCTATAATCTTATCCTCAAGTATATGAATTGAATGCGAAGATTTGAAGGAAGTTAGTTGCTTGTTGAATCAAGATATGAGAAATATTATCAAGGATTCAATAAGTAACTTGAATTTGGAGAGCTTTTGTTTGCAAAGAATACCGAATTTTTCTCTCTAATTTCTGATTTAAACTTCTAGAAATCTAGAGATCATAACAACATCCTAGAACAAATGGCAATAAAGAAATCTAGTCAAGGCATTAGAAAATGGAAGAGCAACAAAGCAGAATCAGGAGAGCAAGGAAACAAATGTCTCATGGCAAAAGTCAGATCACAATCGGTATGTACAGATTCTTTATATAAAGATCTTTTGTTAAACCATGAGAAATTATTGAAAGAATTTAAAACTTTGAGCAAACTCAATACTGTCATTATAACTAAGTCAAAAATTTGCAAGCAAGAAAATTCCAAATTAAAAGAATATAACAATGTTCTTTTAAAGGAAATCGATCTTTTGCAAAATAGAAATAAATCTTTAGAAGATTCTTTAAATAATTCTAGTTCTTTAATTTCATCTCTTGAAAAAGAGAATGGAGCTTTAACTGAAAAGAATTTAGAATTATCTAAAGAATGTGAGTTTTTAAAGGTGAATAATAATATTTTGCAAAATGAAATTTCTGACTCAAAAGAAAATTTTGAAAAGTTACAATCTTCTTTAGATAATTCAGAATCTCAAATTTTAGGTCTCAAAACTAAGAATGGTACTTTAAAAAAGAAAAATTCTGAATTAAATAAGGAAATTGATGATTTAAAGAATAGCAAATTTTCTTTTGAAAATGTCAATAGCGACTTTGGAAATAAATTTGACAAATAAGTTCGCAAAATTTAATAAAGGTCAAAATGATTTAAATATGATTTTATCTAGATCTCGACCTTTACATGACAAAAGTGGTTTAGGATATAATAAAACTAATCTTAGAAATAGTACTAGATATGCCTTCATGTACAATAAAAATATTACTGCTAGTACTAATGCTCATCCTATATCCAATTATTATAGAAATTTGAATACTTTTATGACTAGAAATCTGTATAATAGATCTAGAAATATGAATATCAATAGAAATTACTTAAGTATTTGGGTTCCTGTAAGTTGGAAAAACAGAGAAAAATATATTGATGATTATTTTGATTCAGTAGTTAATAATGAAAATTTTATCTTTAAAGGTTCCATTAAACCCTCTTGGGTATGGTTACCTTCCATCTAACCCTTGGACTCAAACAAAGCAAGTGGGTACCAAAAGTATATATGTCATTTTTTTTTTGCAGGTACACCACAACAAAGAGAAGGCTATTCGATATCTCTAAATATCTTTGAAAGTTTAGCTTATCAAAAAGCACATGTTTCAATATTTCATCGTCATCGAGGACACAAAATTCATGGGATAGGAATTACAACAAAAATGAAGGCGGAAGCGGAAAATATTCTCCATGGGAACCAAGAAAATAATGATTATATTGAATCTAAGGAGATTTCTTTATATTCCATTTAATAATGTTTTTAGTTCCTTTTTTATGAGTTTACATTCTTTTATTTTAATAAAATGATGTTTGAGTATTGATTTCATTCAAAATATAGCCGAAAAAAAAACAGTTTTATACATATCCTGTCGACCTAAAATAAAAAGCTGTCGACCTAAATAGATGAATTTCAAACCAGAGAGTTTTTAGGTCGATCGGTCCAAGAATATAGGTCGACCGGTTTTGATTTTCACAATCCGGAGAAGTTTTCGGTCGACCGGTAAAAAAATTATATCGACCGGTATCATATTTTTTTGAAACAGAGAAATTTTAGGTCGACCTGCATACATTTTTAGGTTGACCGGTTTTTGTTTCAGCAAGAAAACGGTTGACCGGTTGAACATTTCGGTCGACCGCTTTGTACTATTTCTTTCATTTTCTCCAACCCGAAACTTTTTAGGTCGACCGCCTTGATTTTATAGGTCGACCGGTCTCTCTGAAAACTGTTTTTTATAAAGACACGTCGTTTCAAATTCCAAACTCAAACACCATTTCTTATACTATTTTAAAATTATACTACTCTCGATTATTGAGGTTATTATGATATTTATTCTTTTTATTCGATGACAAAGGGGGAGAAATATTTTACATATACTATTTAAAATATATGTGCTTAATATGGTAAAAGTATATGTGTGCTAACATTTGTTAATGCAGGAATCAAAAGGTAAGATTATTTACTAACAAATGTTGCAGAAATTCAGGGGGAGCTTTATATTCAAAGGGAGAAAATCCAAGGTGTTGTCATCAATCAAAAAGGGGGAGAATGTTGAGACACGAGAATTTCGATTGATAACAACAAAATAAAGATCAATGGAAATCATGACATGGAGCTAAGATTATGGATATGTAGATGTTTAAAGGGAGACAGAGCTTATATACAGGGGGAGATAGCAATAAAGATTAAAATATCAAGCTATATTGTCATCAATCAAAAAAGGGGAGAATGTTGAGTCAACGGTTTCAATGCTTATTTTGATTAATGACAAGAAGGAGCTTCATGATCGACAAAAAGAAGATTCAATGTTTTATAGGTTAGAAGATGGTTATTTAGAGTTATTTATGTTAAAATCTATCCTCAAATAATCATACTTCTTATTCTCTTCAAAAATATACATGAAAACTATTTTTTTATGTATGTTGACAAAAACCTGTCAACCTGTTAAATTTAACAGGTCAACGGCTTTTTAAACTTAACAGGTCAACCTGTTAAAATTAACAGGTCAACAGCTTTTTAAAATAACGGTCAAAAACCTGTTATTTTTAAACTTCTATATTCCTTGCAAACAAAAGCTCTCCAAATTCAAGTTACTTATTGAATCCTTGATAATATTTCTCATATCTTGATTCAACAAGCAACTAACTTCCTTCAAATCTTCGCATTCAATTCATATACTTGAGGATAAGATTATAGGAAGGGTGTGCTCAATCATTGACTAATCAGTGTTGAAAGAAGAACAAAATCTGAAGTCAAACTCTTGTAATTGTCCTGTGTGGGTAAGCTTGTAGCCCGTGAAATCAAGTGGGTAAGCTTGTAGCCCGTGAAATCAAGTGGGTAAGCTTGTAGCCCGTGAAATCAAGTGGGTAAACTTGTAGCCCGTAAATCAAGTAGTTGTGAACCTGTTCCTCCGGGTGAAGCGAGGGTGTTGTTTAGTGAAAAGCCGAAGAGGAGCTTCGGGACTGGACGTAGGATGGGAGGTCTGAACCAGTATAAAAATCCTGGTGTCGTTACACTACTTTATTTATTGCATTTATAGTTATATGTGATATATATTGTTATCATATCATATTCCGCATAGCCATATTAAAGATCCTGCACAAGTCGTACACAACCGACTTTTCATTGGATATATAAAATTCAGGATTTGAGAGAGTCTCAAATATATTTGGACCAAGGCCTAGGATGGAGTAATATGAGTTTTTGTACAATTTTAGACGTAACAAAAGGAAATGCAATAGAAGATTCCAAATATAGGAGACTAGCTCATTGAAACGTAGTTTAAGAATCTAAAGTTCAAGGAAGATCTAGCTAGTGAGATATTATAGAAATTGAGGAGAATAGGAAAGTGATTGAAGATGACAGCATTCAAGCGAGAAACATAGGAGAGGGGATGGAGATCTTCCCAGGCAAAGTTAAGGAAGAATTGGCTGAATGGAGGGGTACATTTCTATTTCCCCCAAGTGAAGAGGCGATTATTGATGGGGCCAATAAGGGCACAATGGTCAATGAAAAGGTTGAAAGAGTCTGAGCAGGTCGAGGAAAAGGAGGATGAGTTTCTATAAAGAAAGAATGGGTAGTATTAATGTCACCTCCTAGTACCCAGTGGCCATAAGAATATTTGGAGATTATGGAACAAGAATCCCAATGAAAAGATCTTTCAAGGAAAAAATGGGGTCCTTAGACATTTGATGAGAAGAATGTAGTGCCCAATGATATGCTAGTAAAAAACACGTGGAGGACATGGGGTGCTTAATGACCTGGGGGAGTTTCCATTTAGATCCATCCCAACCAGTGAGAATGCCTCCTTTAGAGTCGATAACAGCAATATACTCCAATTCACCAAGAAAGGAACCCCCGATGTTATGGAAAAAGGCCGAACTAAGAAAAGAAAGTTTAGACTCATGGATGAAAACAATATCGAACATGAGAGGGAAACCAATGCTATGAATATAGGAACATTTATCAAAGGCTCCAAACCCATAGGTTCTAAGATAGAATCCTGAAGAAGAAATGGATAAACTCTCCTTATCCAAAGCATGAAGTGTTGCAAATGCTTAGAATTTAGTCTAATACACATGCAACGTGTAATATACTAGCAAAAGTAAAAAAAAAAAAGTGGTTGAAAAACACTACCAGAGACAAGAGGAGAGGAAGAACTAGTTCGCCTTAGAAGCCTGACACTTCTTTTGACAGAGGTTGTGGAAGTAGTAGGAGAGGGGATCAACAAAGGAAGGAACTACTAGAGATGGTAGAGGTGATGGAGGGGGAAATAATA